>LN891248.1:91965-113745 GCA_900010015.1 Tuber aestivum
GCGTCCAGGCTCAGGTGTCTGCCTCTCTACCCCCTCCTCACGTGACTCCAGCACCAGCATATCCAACAGATCTTTAGCCTCCCACTGGTTTGCTAGCAGCTACATCCGGATGTCATCATCTCCATACAAGACGATAACATCCAAGAGAGGGAGAGGTTTTGTGGGGTCCCGGCGCAAGGCGCGGGAACCGTGAGCAGTCGCACCGAGAAGATACCGGGGGTAACCGATGGCCTCCTCCACTCGTTGCGCCAAAACCATCTCTAGCTGATCTCTCATGCTCGGGGATGAGAGGATACCCCAGGCCACACCCCCGTCCTGCTCAGGGGACTGCCAGGGGTGATCCCAGAACGGATGCTCCGCCAGGGCAGTACCCATCCGGCGCACGATGTGAATCCTTATCACCCGAGGGCAATAAGGGGAGGTCCAATCGATTGTAGCCACTAGTGAAATCCGCAAGTACTATTGAAACTCAACATGCATGGCGAAGATTACTTACTCATCGTTTCCTCAGCCGCGCCATCCCCCCCCTCCTCCGCCGCCTTGCGACGCTCCATCATCGGTTGAAGCTTCTTGGCCATGTTCTTGACCAAGAGCTTCACCTGACGATCGAGCTCGACAACGTCATCGGCGCGATATTGCTTTTTCAGCAACTCGACCCGAATCGAAAGAGGGGGGGGGAGCGGGCGACCGCCAGGACAGACTCCAATTGCGTATCGGTAAGCTTGTTGGGGTCCCATGCAAGCGCGGTGATGTAGGCCTTCACCTGGTCGCGCCACGAGAGGTAGGCTTTGCTGAGGCAGCGGGGGTCTGGGAAACCGCACCAACTTTTCGGAAAAGCAATGTTGCCGAAGCGACCTCTAGAAGACAGATGTATGTTAGTTCCAATCCTGCGATTCGCTCCCTTGGGGTTGACTTACTTGGAGTCCTCGACAGCTGGTATGAATGCGGGACGCTCACTAGACGTCTGATGACAACTGCGTATAGACGGATCATTATTAGCTCGGTCCGTCCTAGTTTGCGCCATCATCAAGACTGTTTGATAGGGGGGTTTAATTACGTTCTTTCAGATTCCACCGCTAGAGCTGCCGCACGCGTAAGGATCTTTCGGCGCTTGCCACCGGCCGGGTCCCCAGAGTGCGATTGGAGGGCTGGACGCCTAATAGAATATTAGCTTGGGTGGCTCCACCGGGGGGGGAAATATCTATACTGACTTTCCCTTTACAGACGACGTTGGTTTTGTCTTAGGTAGGGGCATGGCGGCCATTTGGGGATGTCGTGGATTTAGTGAGCGTTTGAAAGAAAAATGGACTCGACGGGGGATGGTGTGCGCCGGAACGTAGCAAACTGAACGAGTGGAGTTTGTTGGAGAGTGGGGGGGAGAAGAAGGACGGGAGGAAGCGAGTAGGAGAAAGAGGGGAGAGGTAGATCAGACAAGGGGCAGAAGGGAGCCAGCTTATACGTTGGGGTTGTTCCCTAAACGAGACGCCGCGTTGATAGCCCCTGGTTTTTCCGCTTATCATGGCGCCAGGAACCGTAAGTCACGGCGTCCCAGTATAAAGTAAGGCGTAAGCGTACGGAAAAGAGGCGCCAGCGGATCACTTGGCGTACCAGGGGAATTCCGCCAATTCAGTAGTTTATGCCTATCGAATAGCTATTGAGATAAATGACGATCCTTTACCGTGAAGTGGGGAATCTATATCACGTAGGTCTAGAGTTATCGTAGTAGATAGCCAGACCCAATTGCTATAGCTCCCCTCGCTACGGTTGCCTGTCGGGTAGAGTGCTCTTTAACGGCTGCAGAGATGGCCTGATAACCCTTAACCCTGCCGACGTACCGCACGTGTGCCAGCGTTACATCACCCCGGCCACCGGTTGGCTGGATCCAACACGCCCTCCTACACTCTACGGCAAAGGCAGACTTGCACAGAAACCTATATAAAACATCACAATGTGCGTATACCTATCTTGGTAAGGAAAAGCCAGCGATGATAAATCTGAACGCTAACATTTTATATCTAGGTACACATGACGTCAAATGCCCATCGGCTGGCAGTCCAATCTTTCGCATCTCCATCTGATGCCTCCCGGTCGCGGTAGCCCAGGAGCCGTTGCTTCTGTCCCGAGTAGTGACTAGCACTTTCCAGGGAACTCGAAGCACGGCGCTTCGAGACCTTCTCGTGCTCCTGTGGAGGGAGCGTTGGACGGCACAATTGTTGACCACTCAGGAGACTCAGCAATTTAAGTTTCAGAAGTCCGGGATTTGCAAGAGATTCCTCTGGTCCTACCGCCAGGGGCTTTAAAAACTGATTCCTTGATTCCATGTCTCCCAAGTGTTCCTCAGGTTGAATATCGTGTACGGCTGGGCTGGGTAAGGACAGCATCGCACTCTCGTCGGGTTGATGTTGTTCTAGTTGTCCGAGCGGCTCATTAGTCAGCCTGCCATCACCGGCAGTAGCATATCCGGAATTCGCCGCAGATTCCTGCTCCGATGTCTGGAATTGCGTCTGACCTACCTCTGCGGCCTGACCTCTAGCTATCTGACTCACCACATCTTCCAACAGATATGGTTGCCCCCTCAATGCAGGCGTCTCTGGCTACTCATCTCCATGATTGGGGTAACAGTAGACTAAGAGATCCAGCGGGTCCTCATATACCGGGTTCGATATCAGCCATGTCTGGAGAGTTTCATTTCCGGCAATGAAGACAAATTCTACTAATGATAGAGGTTCACCAGGGAACTCCCGGAGCATTCTGCGCCCTTCACTTGTGGCGCCAAGGATATAGCGGATACGGCGCAATGGAACCCATCTCCTAATCATAGCACATAATCCGTGCATGTCGCCGGTTTCTAATTCACCGAATTTAACTCCATGGACATGGGGCGGAGGCCAATAGAGGGAATAATAGTTTGGCGGTCCACTCGCTACCTTCTTATTCTCACCGTGTAGGCCCTGTGCACGTCATGATGGACGGACCCAAACAATACGTACTGCACGTGGGCGCCCAAGTGGCGCGTTCCAATCGACAAAGTCGATGTTTGTAAGTAAGTGCTCGAATCTAGCAACTTTGGAGAACTAACTAACCTACTGACAATGGACTCAATTGTTCTGGGGCATTTGGTGGACGCGTCTGAGCGACCACTTCAGCTGGAGAATCACGAGGTTGATGGGAGTTACCGCGATGAGCCTGATATCCTGTGAGGACATCTTCTCGGGGCCGTGCTCGAGGATCGCCGTCGCCGTCAACTGGTGGTCGCTCTGGGAGACTGCGCGGTGCCCGTTTCGTTCTTGTAGGGCGATCATAGTGATCGCGGTGATCTTGGACATTAGCCCATTCTATGGGAGCTGGTGCTTGATCTTGGGCCAGTCCAGCTTGACTACCGGGACCCTGTTTACAGGTTGGGCGTCGAGGTGTATTCTGGCGCCCTGCCTTGGGGGTCCTGCCTTGGGCGCCAATAATCCCGGATACCAGTGAACCGGGGTACTCTCTTCTGGGACGCCCTCTTCATGGGCATCTCCCAGTACAGGACCTTGACGTGCGATCTGGCCATCTTCGCCATCCGGAGCCCTTTGCCGAGCAGGGCCTTGAGACGGACTTGGCCCTGCTTCCGCAGCTGGATCCCAGTGAGGCGGAGCTCCAGGCGGCCGCAAGGTCTCATCAACAATAACACGCTGTGGGTCAATTTGCGGCGCAGCCGGCTCCTGGTTCACATCACATTTAGTCAGAATGGTATGTGTGAGTTTTTTTCCTGCATCCTTAATGAGTTGAATGATGGTGTCGTATATCTCCTAAATCCTTTGTATGTTATTCGCAGCATCTGGTGCTACGAGTAAATCGCATGCTGGGCGCAATCTCCTCATCCCCTCCCAAATCTCGTGGAAATCCCCGTTGGGCAAAGAGTTGATATCTGTATAGTTCCTTGCTGACAGTTGATCTTTGATGGCGTTGCGCCATGCCTTATAGACAGGGTCATCTAGAGCGGTTCCGAAGTTAAGAGAAGTCTTATATTGATTTATATGCTGGCCGCCTGGACGCTGAGCATTACGCTGCCCAGTAAGAGAAATGGCTGGAAGTATGTAGACCCCGCTCGGCTGGCGCTCCTGTCCTGACAGACCATTTTGTATATTGGTAGAATTTGGATTGTGGACGTACCGGAGATTGCTGTTCTTTGGCGCCATGTCGTCAGATTCTCTGCCATGAGAAGGTCGATATTGTGAGCATTGTGTATGTGGAATACGGTGTTAGTTTTAGATATTTCACTTGGTATGATCTCCCTTTGGCCCCGATCAATTCACTTTATATATCAGAGTCGGAGTCCTTATAGGAATCTTGAACCGCTCTTGAAATCATTTCCGAGATCATTTACTAATTTTGACTTCAGACCTTAGACTCTTGAACTGTGGACGCCCATTGTACACGTTCAAACCACATCTTGGATCACTATCGAACAGAACTTGAGACATTTTCTGCTGCTTTGAAAGTAGTACTCAGAGAATACTCCTAATGCCACGTCATGTGTGACTGCACTAACCCACTTCAATATTAGCTACATCTTCAAGCGCCCAAACCCCTTACCCTACGTTCCAACACACCATTACGTGTGAACATTCCCTTTGGGCCATACAACATATACATCCAAGTTGGCTTCCCTCAATTCAGTACGTTACCTTGAGCTATGCCTATCAAATATTCATTCTGCCGCCGCAAATATGCCTCCTCAGGTCCTTACGAGAAGCACCTACGAATAGCACACGCCAGCCTGGGCGCTATTCTCACGTCCTGCCTAGTACACCAGCTTCCACCCCGCATAGAATCTGAACAGGACGATGACGGCGGCCTTCTTGGACACAATGATCTCATCGATTCCGATTATGAATCCAACGCGGGTCCAAGCGGATACGCCCTGAATCCTGCGCATGTCCCTGACGCGGAAGTACTCAATACCAACTACCGATCCCCTGATGCCATCCAAATGGCATATTATCCACTCGCTGGACGATCTATTGGAGACGTGATAGGATTTGAGGAGGAGCACAGTATTCTGATCAAGGATCCATGGGCACCATTCACGAGTGCACGCGGATTCAAGCTCGCGTCTTGGTTTATTCAGAGCAAGGTGTCAAAGTCACGAATTAATAAATACTTTTCAAGTGGTCTCGGGGATTCAGCCTCAGCTGGCTCTAGCTCTATGCATACGCTTGAGAACCACCTGCGATTGTTGGATCCGCACGGCCAATATCTACGATGGTTCGAAGGCCAAGTTGACCACGGCAAGAGAACTTTGCCGTTTTACTACTGGAACATACTAGACTGTGTCAGATATCTTCTGCGGCAGGCAGCATACAGAGATGATTTGGTCTTCGTGCCGCGACGGGAGTATGACCACAACGGACAGAGGGTGTACGCGGAAATGCATACCGCAGATTGGTGGTGGGACGTCCAGGTAAATTACCCACTTCTCATCAGTCATGCAAACGCCGGTTAACTGGTGCAGGAAACGCTCCTGCCTGGTACGACTGTTGTTCCGATTATTGGGATGTCCGATCAGACACATCTTACCAACTTCTCTGGAGACAAGAAGGCTTGGCCCGTATATATTACTGTTGGAAATCTTCCGTCGACTAGGCATAACAAGCCTGGATCAATTGCAGTTCTCCTTCTTGGGCTCTCGCCAGTCCCACCCAAGTTGCCAAAGTCTTCTTCCGCAAACGAACTCCAGAGACAAATCAATGCCGACACACTCCAAGGAGTATTCGAACTCATTCTTGAGCCCTTACACGACGCAGCGCTCCACGGCGTCCAGATTGAGTGTGCAGACGGCCAAGTTCGGAGGTCCTTCCCTATCCTGGCCGCATGGATTGCAGACCATATGGAAAACATTGCGCTACACGGTGTAAAATCGAACGCCTGTCCTAAATGCGAGGTCCCTGCGGATAAGTTAGGTTCAACCGAAAAGCAACCATATCCCACCTGGGATTATGTGAAATATGATCTTCTGGAACAACATAGTCTAGATAGGGTCATGCACTCCGACTCGGAGGCAGTCCACGGCACCTCTCATGCCCTTGGCGTCAAGGTAGGGCGAAACGTTTTTCATGGACTTCCACGTGCTTCGGCGTCTAATCTGTACCAGCCAGATTTGCTATATACCATTTATCTTGGACTATTCAAGCACATGATGGACTGGGTTCAGGGATTTCTCAAGAAGCACGGGCGACAGCAGGCCTTTGACGACACCTGGAGCGCATTACCACCCTATCCGGGATTCTTCGTCCCCCAAAAGGTCTACAGTGAGGTTACGCAGTGGCAAGGAAAGGAAATGAGGAACCTCAGACGTTGCCTCTTGGAGGTCCTCGCTGCGGCTCTCAGACAGCCAGACAGTACGCAAGCAACGCCTTTCAAACATGCGCTCATCTGCGTCCGGTCATTGCTCGATTTCAGTTTGATGGCTCAATACCATAGCCATACCCCAGAGACCATAGATTATATGGAACAATATCTTGCACGTTTTCATTTGACGAAGGATATCTTCTTGGAGTTTCGGATATCTAAAAGGACACGAGAAATGCTCAACGACCAACGAAGAGAGCAGCGACGTCTACGGGGGGCGTGTGGATCAATCTCTCACCAAATCCAAGCAGCGTCGGTTGCTGGAGGAACATCGTGGGGAGGACGACGACTTACGCCTAGAACTGATCCATGCGGAATCTCATTTTAACTTTATTAAGATGCATCTGTGCGGTCATTTTCCGGATCACATATATCAGTTCGGCAACATTCAAATGTATTCAATGGAGTTGGGCGAGCTCGCACATAAGGAACAAATCTAAGACGGCTGGCAGCGTTCGAACAAAAATAACGCCGCGCACCAGATCCTACAGAGCTACCGTTGACAGCACGGGATACACATGAGACTCTTGAACCTGGACGCGCTTCGACATCGAGGCGCAGATCTACCTCCGGAGGCCGTTGACATGTTGAAGGCAGAAGATACCGCATCTGGGTCTGTCCCATGCTGCAGGATGCTAAAGGGACAACGACGTGACGTTTCAAACATCGTTGATTTGGGCAAGGCGGTGGAAATTTCGACCGACAGCATTTGTGACGAATTGATCCGGTATAGCTGTTGCAGCCTGCCAATGGAGCGCTCGCTTCCCGAAGATCCTGCAATACTTCGACTACTTCCGACTGAACTAATGACGCAACTTGAAATCCCCATTCCCGCGTTCCAGGAAACCGAAGTTTATGATGTCCACCGGGCGCGGTGTACGGGTTCTCGGCTCTTCCGCAAGCAACAGAGTCGCAATGATTTGGTTTGGGTGCAGGCAGGAGGGGAGCACATGTATGGTGCTCTCAGAGGACGTCTTCCGGCTAGACTCAGGGCGCTGTTCAAGATCCGGGACTACAGGTACCAGGATATGGTCTACAGACTCGCAATGGTAGAAATGACAAGTGTGGTTAATTCCGGGCAGCCATCCGATGCTCATGGTCTCGTCACGGTAGAGCAGAGGACAGAGGCACAACAGTTTCCAATAGTGGATATTGGGACCATTCTGGGCCAGGCACACCTGGTCCCAGCCGGTGACCGGCGATGGCTGGTGAATAGTAGAATGGATTTGAGGACGTTCAGTGAGATCTATTGAGATCGCATCCTAGGGAACAAATGGAGGCCCTGTGGTGTATCCTGCGTCACAAGGCAGGATACACCACAGGGCCAGCAGAGAGCGTCGAAATCCCTACCATTGCGTAGTAACTCCAACTGTTGGTAGAAATAATTGCGTAATAGTAGAGTAAAAATTAATGAGACAAGACTCAAGTTGAATGAGATTGTGTTCAGAACCAGAGAACGTGTACTAGTAAACCAAGAACAGGGTTTGATGATGTGCGACGTGGGCCTTGGTCGGAGCTGGCATCAGCTTGGAGACAGGAGAAGATGTGGACATCGCGATGGGAGCTCGGGCATCAAAACTTTCATTTCGGCATCGGAAAGGTGACGCCGTAGACTCGGATGTGCTGACCTGGAGTAAACATGGAGGAAACGAGAACCGAGAGGTGTCAGTCAGAGATGAAGAATGCCGGGCCCGGGAATCAAATTGGTAGTTAACGGATTGCGGTAATGGCGGCTGGAAACTAGCAGTCAGGAAAGGAGCGAGAACAGAGTATCAGGATGCGGAGAAAGATTGATGTCGCAGTTGATCTTGGGTCGCGGCGTCAGGACGACGACAAGAGTGGATCAGAAACGGGACGCTGTCCGGACGTATGGGCGGACGGCGCCTGCTTGGAAACGGAGGGAATCGACAGGGTAAAAAGGGGGACGCAGATAACGCGGAGGGGCGTTGCGCTGGAGTAGTGGACCCACGGGATGCAGGGGACTGTAATGACCCTACGATATAGAGCTATGGTAACCTACGTCTACCCCCATACATAAAGTGACTCATCAAAAGTCTTGGTGATTGGGCACATTTACACCAAAACCCGTCATTTTGAGGGGTCCCTGAATGAACTCCTATCTAAAACTGGGGCAAGAAATTTTCCAAGTAGTTATATAAGTATGTAGACAGTATCATCCAACATATTAGAGATCTCACTAGCCTGTTCCCACCATGCTGTGGCTTCTCAAAGATACTACCTGGTGATGATGTGTTGCTATGGAAACTATCTCCAAAGTAAACCAATGATAATGACAACTTTTGGGTGATGGTACAACTTTACAAGCTAGCAGCACCTGCAGTTCGTACTGAGAAGGCTTCAAATTATTGCTGAGGTATTGTGTGGGTAAAGTAACTTTGACCCCAGAATATGGGAAAAGGAGCATATGATTCCAATAAACTATAAGTGATTGAAAAGAGGGGTTTTTGCCCAGTTTTGGTGGGAAACGGGCTAAATCACCAAGACTTTTGATGAGTCACTTTAAGACCAAGAGGTCAGATGGTAGACGAGGTGGATATGCAGGCACATATCCGAGAGATATCTGATGGTACGGAAATCTCTAAGAACAGAAGGTAGTTAAGGAATAGGTGTACCTAAATAGTGGTAATAATGTGACAATGTCCGCTCTGGCCTATGGATAGGGGAGAAGGCCGGGTGAGTTTACCCTACCCAAGGCAGTCACGTTACCCTACCATGGAGACTGGTTTTGTGTCACCATGGACATACTTACCCTACCTTTGGGACACTATTACCCTACCTTCCGTCGGAAATGTTCTCGGAGGAATTTCGGGAAATGTTAGGATTGTTTGTTATGCAATGAGGATCGACGGGCACTTAATTGCACTTTGATCAGAAGAGTACGGGAGGAGCTATAGTGCTCCGAACAAAGCTGTAACTTGGTCGAATTATTCCTAACAGGTACCTGCGGCCCCAGGGTTCGCCCCGGGCGTCATGGGTCAAAATGGGTGGAGTTGCCGTTATCCTAGTTAAATGGAATCCATGAAGACATGTCCATAACACTGTATGCATCGTCGCCGTCCGTCCGACCGGAGGCGGGTCGCAGGATATATAAGGGGGCCAAGGTGAGAAGGTCAGGTAGCTTCTCCAAAAAGAACGGAGTAAAACGGGCTAAAAGTGACGGAGTTAGCATGAGCTATCCGGAAGGGTCCCCAGAGTAGTCCGGGGTAGTGCCAGAGACATCTGGGAAGGTTTTACGCCAATCAAGCCTACATGTGCCCGTTTGCTGTTGGCTCTTTGTGGGTTGTTTGAAGACTCTAATAGCATGACACTTATCACGGTGAGTGGTGTGCCGGGGGTAAGGGACCATGGGTAGCACCTATGGGTCCCACCACCGACACAGCTCTCCGGGGGAGCGTCGTAGACCCCCTAAGTTCGCAATCAAGAAAGATAGAACTTAGCCGGAGGACAGCTGATGTCTGCGAATGCTTGCATAGGTCAAAGCCTATGGGAAGAGAGTCATTTAGTTAGCTTTCCTAAGGGTCTCGACAGTTAGCCACTGACGAGAGATCGATGTGCAGAGGTTTTCACTCCATCAGGTGTATTGGTAAACACCTCGCAGGAACTGATGTGCATATGCGAGGTTTCTGCTAGAGTGCGCTGACACCTATAGCCCTTCGGGGACACGGTAATGGTGCCGGGGCAACCCTTATGGAGAAGGGCATACTCACGTTGGTCGGGGTAACCTGATGGGGGAGCTTTTGGTATAAGGCTGACTACTTAAAGATTATACGAGAACTCTCCTACCCCGACAGAATCAACATCCTCTCGAGAGACTTTAATTGAGATAAGCCTGAGCTTAACGATATTAAGTTTTACCGTTTACTTTTATTCTTTACACTTTTGCAAGAGCTGTGTTTGAGAGATTCGAAGTTTGGTGCGGTCGCATCCTTAGGAGCCATCTACCTGAGGGAGCCCCCGTTACAGTATATTGTTAAGCGAGCCTCTCGCTTAACTCTCCTCCTGATTTTTTGTTGGTCAAATCGATGTTAATAGACCACAATGGCTACCCAAGCATTGCCAGCCACGGTCGAAGAGACAACGTCGAGTTTGGACAGCAGCTTGGATCTTAATGAGAATCCACTAGAAGAGGCCATTTTCAGAGCCTCCATTATCGCAGCGACGCGTGGCTTAGGACAGTCATCACATCAATTGATCGATGCAGCTCCTATCGAACTCGCTAACGAATGTCGAGACCTGGTCCTCCCGGACCCTGGCATCGCCGCTCTGTCGTTCGTAAGCGATATTCCTTTTGCACAAGGTGTACAATAGGACAACCCCGAAGCCGAAGAATTGACCGTCACGGAATTTACGCACACCTTCGTCGAGCCCTACATCCTACGAGAAGTGATGCAGGAGATCACAAGGGCAAAGGGGGAATTGCATAATTGGAATAAGAAGACACAGAAGGTCTTCCGGAAACAGATCATAGATTCATCGCTGGGATGGATGAAAAGGCAACATGAAGCATTCTTGGTATTCTTTGGAAACCAAGAGGCAATGAGGGTGGGGATAGAAGCATTGGAAAAGGCTGCGAAGGATGGATATCAGATAGACGAGGACAATGATGTCCTGATGATTGAGGCGGTCCCTGCGGTACCCCTATTAAAGGAGAAACCTGCGGATTATGCAGGGCAACTGACTCTCTTCGCGAGAAACGAGAAATACATGCCTCAGCTGAGCCCGTTAGGACTGAGAATCGTGGAAAGCTTAAAGGATGAAGGATCCGAAGCAGCTCGTTCCTTCGCTCGTGCCCGGGCCGCCTCGGGTTCGCTCTCGGCCTCGGTGGCCCGGAGTCACTCCGTGAGTCCTATAGAGACTACACGACCACACGGTTCACGACGAGTGTCCCCTCAACCATCGCGACCTATTCCTGAGCCCTCTCCTACAATCACAGTAACGCCTATGGAACATCCCGAATCCCAACCCGCTTTCCTGTTTCCCATGTCGCTCCTCCCTCCCTCAGGGGGAACTTTCGATCAAGGTCCCATGATACCTTTCGAGCATAACCCGACTCCAGCAGCAACTCCTGCACCTCTTGCGGTCAAAAGTACAGGGCCAGCCATGAGACCTGGATCTCCGGGGCTAGTGGACCATATCGAGAAAACGTTGAATATCCTCGAGAGAACCTCACGAGGACCTGGCCGACCCACTACGGCTTCTCAAGGTACTCCTGTCCCTGTTGCAGCCATGCCGCACCAACCCAACCGGCCACAGGTCCGCATTCCAACGGCACATGTTAAACCTTCGGGAAATGCTGGCTTTTCTGGGTTTGGACTGACTCCCGGGAACAGAGGACGCTATTGTCACCCCACTTGCCCTGGATACGGTGGACGTCATGACTTCTTTTGTTAACCGCCGCCGTCAGAGGTACCGGGGGGTCCACCGAAGAATATCAGACAAGACAAGGGAAAAGGAAGAGAAGAACCCAAATGTGGGTGGTGCGAAAAGACAGGACACGAGGGACCTCCACTACACCCAGAGACCTGCCCAGCTTTTGCCGAATGGTTAAAGATGTCGCCGGGTGCACCAAACCGGATACCGTCGGGGAGGAACCAGCCAGCAGGGTCAGTGCTGCTACAAGCACCGTCAGGAGGGGGTCCTCCAGATGACGGGAATCGCGGTAGTCGAGACAAGCAATTTGAGGGTTATGAGAGACCAAGGGAAACTTTCGGTGGTAATGCCAGAGGCAGCGGAGGTGGTAACCAACCTCCTGGTAGTGGATTCTTTAGGGCTGGCGCAGGAGATCCAGGTGATTCCAATCCTGATGACAGTCCTGATGATGACGCCGACTCCCTACCTGATCTCACACCCTATTTGGGACCATGTCGCAATGGCTGGAGCGATGAGAAGAAAGACAAATATGACCGTCGGGCAGATGTGCTACGAGAGCGGTTGCAAAACCAATCTCGTTCCTCATCTTCATCAAGTCGTAGGAAGCCGGAGAAGCTAAGCGGGATTCCCACATTTAAGGGAGTGATTGCGGACCTACCTAGCTTTCTGTCTCTGGTCAAAGTGAAGTTCGAATACCTTTCTAATTGCTGTCTGACGGACCTGGATAAGATCAACTTCGTCATACCTCTTCTCAAAAACGAAGCCTGCAAGTGGTACCTGAGGATCCATGCTCACATTAACCGTGAGGCTGCGAAAAGAGCGGGAATGCCACTCAACAAGAACGGGCCGCTCTGGACATGGAAGGGTTTCCGTGAATGGTTAGAGCAGAGTCATGGGGGTGATAATGTGAATCGGGATAAGAATCTCCTCGAGTGGAATAACTTGGTAATGAACCCCAACCAAAGCGCTCCTTACCTGGACAGGATCATTGATCTGATGTACAAGCCAAATTACACAGACCATCAACAGGTTAAGGATAAGGTTAGGGCAGGGATAACGCCGAAGCTTTGGGCCGCGTAGGCATTAAAAACCCCTCACCCCGACAGCCTCAACGACTACTTGGATCTACTCCGACAAGTCGGTCATGACTTAGAGGATGACAAGCGTTTCGGACATCTCATTGACGAGAAGCCCCCAAAACCATGAGAGAAGAGAGAAAAGGAAACTTCTAAACCTACCGGAAGGTTTAAGATGAAAGAAAAGGGTTCAGGTTGGAAGGACAACAAACCGCGGAACACCGCTAATGTTGGCGCCGGGAAGCAGGCTGGGACGTCGGAGTATGCTATTGCTCATCAAGGGATCCCACAGACCCTGACTGATAAACGACGCAACAATAAGCAATGTACTAAGTGTGGGAAGAAAGGACACTTCTGGAGACAGTGTTCGATGACATCCCCAGTTGTTTATGCCGTGAAGAATACTGCAGGAGTGAAACGGTCACGACCAAAGGCAGAATCTTCAACGAAGAGCAATAAATGACTAAAGCGTATTGAAGCGTCTCGTCCGCCGCCCTCGAGTCCCAAGCTTTTGGAAGCCCGCAAACCCTCTCCTACTATTATGGAGGTTGATACGGACCTTGGTGAAGGTAAGAACCTAATCCTAAGAAGGAGATAACATAGGCTGACCTATCTAGATCTATGAAGATCTCGAAGGAAGGATAGCCACTCAGGTGGAATAAATTAAGGTAAGAACCATTTCGCGTTGACTAGCTCTTAAGTCCTGACAAAGCCCGCAATACTGGAGTATTGAGAGACTACGTGCTCAGGTAGATGTTACTGTCGCACACGTTGTTTGGTCTTTTCTTTTGGTTCTTGGGTTTTGTTATTTCTTATGTTTTTTCATATTGGACATTCGGGGGCAATTACTTTCAGGTTTTTCTTTGGATACGCATTCTGCTCCGAGGGGTCGCTTCGGAAAAGGGGAACTGTGCGACATTCGGATGGGGCACAAAGATGCCCTGTGTGGCACCAGTTGACTGGACGTCTCCGGAGAATAAATGTATTTTCTTGTCTTATATGGGTCAGTTGTCTTGTACGGTTGGAATTGGTTCGGGTCATTAGTCTTAAATAAAAGTTATCTTTCAAGTTTACCTGAGGAGGGTTTAATACCCGAAATCATGCTGGCGTGATAGTAAACAGCACTCCAATCCCTTTATTGATTAAACAATTCTTGAAAACGTTTACCGACCCGTTGTGGCCGCTCTGGTGTCGAAAGGTAAGAGACTAGCAAGAATGAGTACGATAAGGCAGCGAAAGAAAGCCAGGCACTCAAGCCCACCCCGACACAGCACATCAATTCACTTAAGGGTGAAACTGGATTGGCCCATAGGGTGTAGGCAAGTGAATGCCGAAGCACTGTTGCTACTAGATAGCGGAGCGACGGGCCCCATACTAAGTAGTCAATGGGTCAACAATACCCAAGCTCCTTGTGTAAAGAAAAGGATCCATACTCCTATTAAGGATGCAAGCGGAAATAATACACCAGGATCAGGTCTTCATTATACCAAGTCATTGGACTTGAAGATCGATGATCATGTAAATGGTATGCGCTTTGAGGTAGCTGATATTGCAGACAGAAGAGTTGATGGCTATCTCCCAATGTCGTGGCTGAGAGATCGTAACCCCGACATAGATTGGAAAGTAGGATCCCTGACCCGGCACTCAGATTTCTGTAAGGCAAATTGTCTTGCGGAGCAGAGGCGGTTAGTATACATGTCGGATGAGGAGCTATTGGCAGAAGACCCAGAAAATGTATATTTTCTAGGAACTGTAGAGTTTGCCGATGAGAGAGGAGGAGATGTCACAATCCAACTCCCTCCGGAGTACAGGGATTTCGGTGACATCTTTAGCTAAGAAAGGATAGATGCGTTACCGGAACATACAAAGTATGATCACAGGATCGAATTGATCCCCGGAAGCACCCCACCTTGGGGGCCCATCTATCCAATATCAGAGAAAGAGCGGAAAGCACTTAAGGAGTTCATAACCCAGATGTTACAAACAGGGAAGATAGAAAGATCTACTTCCTCATCCTCCACTCCCATACTGTTTGTGCCAAAACCTGATGGCACACTGAGACTTGTAATAGATTACCGAGGGCTCAATAAAATCACGGTGAAGAACAGATATCCTCTCCCGTTAATGAATGAACTGCGAGGAAGGCTCTCCAAAGCCACAGTGTATACCTTGATGGATCTCAAGAATGGCTATTGGGGGATCCGGATGGCCAAGAAGGCTACCGCAGATATACACTCGCATAAAGAACTCACGGCTTTCCGTAGCGAATTGGGATTACATCATTTTAAAGTGATGCCCTTTGGGTTATGTAACGCACCCGCCACCTTCCAGAGCATAATAAATGACATATTTAGAGATGTGCTGGGAGAAGGAGTCGTAGCCTATATGGACGATATCCTGATTTACTCAGAGACCATTGAAGAACATGTCTCATTGGTAAGGCATGTGATGGAAAGGCTTAGAAAACACCGACTATGTGCAAACATAAAGAAGTCATTTTTTCTCAGATGTGAGATAGAATTTCTAGGTTATAGGATATCCGAAAAGGGGATAACTATGACCACTAAGAAGGTGGATTCCATCTTGGAATGGAAGAAACCGACTAACGTCGTGGGAGTCCAAAGTTTTCTGGGCTTCGCCAACTTCTATAGAAGGTTTGTAGAGGGTTTCAGCAAGATAGCGAAGCCTTTGACGGACCTTACTAAGAAGGATGTCAAATTTGATTGGACCCCAGCTTGTAGTGAGGCATTCTTTCAGTTAAGAAAGGCCTTCACTTCAGGACCAATGCTAGCACACTTCGATTCTACCCGTCAAACCAAGTTGGAGACGGACGCAAGTGACTTTGCTTTGGGTGCTGTGCTGTCTCAATTCTGCGAAGATGAGAAATGGCATCCAGTGGCCTTTCATAGTAGGAAGTTCCACCCAGCGGAGATAAATTATGATGTACACGACAAAGAAATAACTACCATAGTTGCAGCTTTCAAGGAGTGGGAACATCTGTTTCGGTCGGTAGGGGGTGAAATCTCGGTCTACACCGATCACAAGAATTTGGAGTACTTGAATGATAGTACTAAGACCCTCAACCGCTGACAACGTTGCTGGGCAGAATTCCTGCAACCGTTCAATTTCAAGGTAGTTTACCATGAAGGAAGATTGAACACGAAGGCTAATGCACTACCAAGGCGTGGAGACCACCGCCCTGAACGGGGGAGTAATTCTCTATCAGAGACACCAAAGCCGTTTTTTCGCCCCGGACAATGGATTGTGGGACAGGAGCGAGACCTCTTACGACCACAAGCATTGGCAGCCTGTCAAGGCTACCGGTTACAATCAGCATTTTTGGATGCATTACAAATTGCTGCGAAACAGGATCCTATCTATATGAAGGGCTTAAAGGCTGTGTTTGCGGAAGACAAAGGAGTCGACCAGAATCTGACAATAGAATGAGATCTCCTTCTGTATAAGAACAGGTGGTACATTCCTGACTCACAGGAATTGAAGGATAAGATCATGGAAGCTGAACATGACTCCTGTATTGCGGGACACTTTGGGACATATAAGACGGTAGGCAGGGTTAGGGCTAACTTCTTTTGGCCTACGATGGACGAGAGCATTACGGACTATGTTCATACATGTGATACCTGTCAACAGAATAAATCCGTCAAGGATAAGAAGTTTGGTCTACTGGAACCTGTTGGTGTACCCTTGAGACCGTGGACGGATATCTCAAGGGACTTCATAGTCGTATTACCAAAATCAGAAGGGAATACAAAGATTTCGGTTATCGTGGATCGATTCTCAAAGATGGCACACTTTATACCTTTGGCTACAGAGATCCCTATCAAGGATCTGGCTCTGATATTCCTGAAGGAAGTTTGGCGGCTCCATGGGCTCCCAGAATCTATCATCTCTGACCGTGAGAGCCGATTCACATCCAAGTTTTGGATAAGCCTGAGGCAACAATTACAATTGAAACTACTGTTATCGACCACTTTCCACCCTGAGACCGACAGGCAGACTGAGCGGGTAAACGAGACCTTAGAGCAATACTTAAGAAGTTATTGTTCTTATTAGCAAGATGATTGGACATCGCTACTACCTTTGGCGGAGTATGCATACAATACATCAACCTCTGAGTCAACTAGGTTATCTCCATTTGAGATCAACTACGGTTTCAACCCACGAACCAACTAGTCGGGTACCGTCTCAGAACAACAAGGTGTTCACCCCAGTAGCGAGATATTGGTAAGCAATTGGGAAGGTGTCTGGCAAGAAGTTAGAGAGAGACTTAAGCGAGCTCAAGAGAGACAACAGAAATGGCAAGACCAAAAACGGTTGCCATCACCTGAATCCGTTACGATGGAAGATGTCACAAATGGCAGGGCAAAAAAGGCTGATCGTGTGATGCTAAATCGAAAGAACATCTGCACTAAACGACCTAGGGAGCAGCTGGAGCACCGAATGTTTGGACTCTTTGTCGTCAAGCGAAAGGTTGGTAACCGAGCTTACAAACTCCAATTGCCTGCCCATTGGTCAATCCATCCGGTATTCAATGGCGGACTCTTAGAACCCTATCGTGAGGACACAAGTGGTAGAAGGACTAAGGAAGTCCCTGTCCCAGAGATAGTAGACAATGAGCCCAGTTATGTTGTCGAGGCAGTGGGAGATAGTCGATGGTACGGTAATATGAAAGCGAAATTGCCTAATCGCTTCATTCAGTGCCTAGTTTCATGGGAAGGCTATGGCATACAGGAGAACTCTTGGGAGCCATATGAGATGCTAGAAGACACTGGCTTACAGGCCATGAAGGATTTCCACCATCGGTATCTCCACAAACCCAGAGACCATAGGGTTGAGGGCGAACTGAACCGGGGAAATAAAAGACGACGTTAGCGGACCGGGTCGGTCCTTAGAGAAGAGGGAAGTGATGTAACGACCCGACGATATAGAGCTATGGTAACCTATGTCTACCCCGATACATAAGACCAAGAGGTCAGATGGTAGATGAGGCGGATCTGCAGGCGCATATCCGAGAGATATCTGATGGTACGGAAATCTCTAAGAACAGAAGGTACTTAAGGAATAGGTGTACCTAAGTAGTGGTAATAACGTGACAATGTCCGCTCTGGCTTATGGATAGGTCAGAAGGCCGGGTGAGTTTACCCTACCCAAGGAAGTTACGTTACCCTACCATGGAGACTGGTTTTGTGTCACCATGGACATACTTCCCCTACCATTGGGACACTATTACCTTAGCTTCCGTCGGAAATGTTCTCGGAGGAATTTGGGAAATATTAGGATTGTTTGTTACGCAATGGCGATTGACGGGCACTTAATTGCACTTTGATCGGAAGACTACGGGAGGAGCTATAGTGCTCCGAACAAAGCTGTAACTTGGTAGAATTCTTCCTAACAGGTACCTGCGGCCCCAGGGTTCGCCCCAGGCGTCATGGGTCAAAATGGGTGGAGTTGCCGTTATGCTAGTTAAATGGAATCCATGAAGACATGTCAATAACACTGTATGCATCGTCGCCGTCCGTCCGACCGGAGGCTGTTCGCAGGATATATAAGTGGGCCATGGTGAGAAGGTCAGGTACCTTCTCCAAAAAGAACTGAGTGAAAGGCACCAAAACTGATGGAGTTGGCGTGAGCTATCCAGAAGGGTCCCCAGAGTAGTCCCGGGTAGTGCCGGAGACATCTGGGAAGGGTTTACGCCAATCAAGCCTACACGTACCCCTTTGCCGTAGGCTCTTCGTGCGTTGTTTGAAGACTCTAATAGCATGACACTTATCACGGTGAGTGGTGTGCCAGGGGTAAGGGACCATGGGTAGCGCCTAGGGGTCCCACCACCGACACAGCTCTCCGGGGGAGCGTCGTAGACCCCCTAAGTTCGCAATCAAGAAAGATAGAACTTAGCCGGAGGACAGCTGATGTCTACGAGTGCTTGCATAGGTCATAGCCTATGAGAAGAGAGTCATTCAGTTAGCTTTCCTAAGGGTCTCGACAGTTAGCCACTGACGAGACACCGATGTGCAGAGGTTTTCACTCCGGCAGGTGTATTGGTAAACACCTCGTAGGAACTGATGTGCATATGCGAGATTTCTGCTTGAGTGCGCTGACACCTATAGCCCTTCGGGGACACACTAATGGTGCCGGGGCAACCCTTACAGAGAAGGGCATACTCAAGTTGGTCAGGGTAACCTGATGGGGGAGTTTTTGGTATAAGTCTGACTACTTAACGATTATACGAGAACTCTCCTACCCCGACACAATCAACATCCTCTCGAGAGACTTTAATTGAGATAAGCCTGAGCTTAACGATATTAAGTTTTACCCTTTACTTTTATTCATTACACTTTTGCAAGAGCTGTGTTTAAGAGATTCGAAGTTTGGTGCGGTCGCATCCTTAGAAGCCATTACCTGAGGGAGCTCCTGTTACTGGGACGCAGGGGACGCAGGGGACGCGCGCTCTGCGTCGGGATGTGAGACACGCGGATCTGACGCAGAATGAATTTTTGCTGATGCACCCCTTTATATACTAAGAAAATCCTCCATGATCACTAATACAAAAGAGAGTCCTTGGTGTCACACACAGCCGCGATTCCTCTATCTGGTTCTACTATCTTCCGTTGCGCAGCAACATATCCCATTCGTTCATACAAAGGAAATCCAATCCTACAACCAAGGAAAACACAACTAATATATGCAATGAAGAACCCACTGGCATGCATATTCCGTCTCCATAGCCGGGTGGCCGTGACAGACGATTTCCTTGACTTCCTGTTGCTTCAATACTGTGTGGTCGAGAGGGCATTCGAGGGCATAGGCTTTGAGGAAGTAGGGAATTCATGTTCAATTCCTTGGATACCAGTTACATCAGCGGTACAGAGTTTAAGACAATAGTCAGATTTGAAGGTGACAGTGTTGTAGGCAAAGAGAATGGTGATATCGTGTTGTTTTAACTACGGGATGCCAAGGGTAAGGGGGTAACCACCAAGTTTGGTGATAAAGCCCGGGACGGATTCGAGGTGGTGGTTTATTGTTAGGTCAAATTGGGTAATATGGGTAATTGCCCAAGAGCTGATAGGTCTTCCATCAATAACCGAGAGGTGTACGGGTTCTTTGAGTTGGGATAATGGGAGGTGGTGACAGCTAGCGAAGTCTATATCCATGAAAGCATATCTAGTTGCTCCAGATTCAATGAGGGCATGGGATCAGATTACGTGTTCCTTGCCTATAATATCACTGGCGACTACCAAGTGGTTATCCTCAATTCCATTTTCGATTTCGTCCTGAGATAAACTAGAAATAACTAAACAAGGAGAAGACTTAACATGTCCTATGTCAGTGCCGGGCGCTGCACATGGGACCACTAGTTTTCCGACTCTTCTTGGGTAGGGAGGGGCTCTTGAGGAGCGGGAACGGTGTGGGTGGCAGCCCCATGCATGGGGCGGGGTCCCTTATTGGGACAGGCGCAACCTATTTATCCATGCCCTCCACAGTAGAGGCAGAGGCCACGGTTGATCATTTCTTGCCTTTTGGCAGTGGAGAGCTTTCTGCGACCTGTCAAGAGGGCCATGGGGCCGGAGGCTGTGCCGGTAGCTGTGGAGGTTGGGGGTGGAGCGGGAGCAGGAGGACGAGGTGTGGCAGGGGTGGACATTCTCCAAGATGTGGAGGAGGAGCTTTTCTTTTCAGCAGCTCGGGGACGGACATTGTTGTCTAGCTGCTTAAGGAGGGAGAGGTAGTCGTTCCAAGCTTCGGGGACCTGGAAAACTGTTACACATATGAACACACAGACCTTCCCCGCGCACAGACCTCCTGAAAACCGCGAAAAATCCACGGCCAACACCCCCCTCCGGCCCCGCCGTTCGCCCTGCGCGCAGTAGTAGAGTCGCCGGAATTTGGTGTCCCGACAGTATAAACCGGTTGAAACGAAGCATGCTTCATAACACCGTATACGTTGTCGCCGTCCGTCCGACCGAAAGCTGTTCGCAGGATATATAAGAGGGGACCTCAGGCCGTGTCTGAAAAGTGGAACAGAGTCAATCGGACGGGTAACTACGGAGCTACGAGCTAAGCGAGATTGACTATCGCAAACATGGACAGAAAGTGTTGGGACGAGATCACCAACAGTCCAATGAGTTATCGGGACGTGCCCGTATAGATGAGGCACGGGGCCCAGTCTAACGCTCACATAGTATAGCGCCAACCGGAGGCCTACCTATGGTTGAGGGACTTTCCCACGACGTTGACTAGTCCGATCGTGGCGGAAGGTCCTCAATGTTGATGCAGTCAAGTTGCGAAGTCAAGGGTGCATTGATAAGTCTCTCGACGGAGCTGATCGCTCCAGTCAGAGTTAGGAGGACAGCGAGTTGGCTCGAAGCGAGACCACTCGTTTGTACTTAAACCTCCGAGACGAAGGAATCATGCGTTTTCGCCGGAGAGGTTTCAAACGCCCTCACGGAAACATGACAACACATGGAGACCGTAGTCCGAGCAAGACACAAAGTTTATCAGGGTCAAACGGATGCCCATTATGGAAGTAAGGGTAGGAAAATGGAAAGGGTACATTATTTGGTACAAGATAGATGTAGCCCACGACCACCCAGATGCGGAATATAAATATCGAGCTGCCTCCTGAGCTTTCAGAACCCGCTCCGCGCCCTCTACTTTCCTCTCGCTTAAAAACATTACCGCATTCGGCCAGGTAAAACTCCAGGGTTTTGCGTGGCAACCATCTCCACACACCTAATTCCTCCCTCGCTTAGGCTTCAGTCTCTAAGTGTACAGCCCCCTCACTACCCCGCACAGCCCCCTTCACCACCATGGAGGGGCCTGGTCCGGGCCCTTCAAGGTGTGGCTCTCGAGCCTCCAGTCGTGCCTCGCCCTACGAGTCAAGGGCTCCAACTCCCGCTCTCCCCGA
>LN891249.1:0-50554 GCA_900010015.1 Tuber aestivum
CTATGCGATGCCAGCATTCCAACGGTACCTCGGACGTCTACCCGGCCCCAATATCGGTCCAGCTACAGCCTGTTATGGAAGTGGTCTTTTCCCTGGAGGAGTTCTGGCGGAGTGCTAACCTTGATGCCAGATTGCCCCGGCCGCCTTTGGATGGAGCGACTGAGATTCAGCGCCCTGATTGTAAGCGATGCCAGCTTTCCAATGGTACCTCGGACGTCTACCCGGCACCAATATTGGTAGAGCTACACCCTGTTATGGAAGTGGTCTTTCCCCTGGGGGAGTTCTGGTGGAGTGCTAAGCTTGACGCCAGATTGCCCCGACGTCCTGTGGATGCAGCATCTGATACTCCGCACCCTGATTCCACGTGATGCCAGCTTTACAATGGTATCCTGGACGTCTTTCTAGCGCCAATATTGGTGCAGTTATCTCCTGTCAGGCAAGTGGTTTGGGCCAGATTCATAGCAAAGGGTTGGGGGGGGGGGGAGGTGCTTTCTTTCTGTACCATGTATTATAGAACCAACTTGAATATGATGAGAAATAGTATTTATTTGAAAGGTTTCAGAATCTACATATGTGACCTGGGTCACAAGGTCTAATTCTGGTATTGCAGTAGTGCTTGCTTACATTCTGGCTGTATCCTGAGTTCTGACACCAAGGCTCGCTTGCATTCTGGCTGCATCCTGAGTTGTGGCACCGACGCTCGCTTGTATTCTGGCTGCGTCCTGAGTTCTGATGGCAAGGACCGTTGCATCCTGAGATTCGGTAGCTGCCGTCCTGTGTCCTGATTAACGGTTTACGTCCTGTGCCTCCTGTGCGTCAGACGGACAGGATGGACAGGATGCAAGCTTTTATTTTTGCTGATGCCCGATCTATGCATTGATGCTCTTTGGAATGCATTATGCAAGAATGTTCCAGAGGCGCACTCCGAGAAAGTACCGAAGGATGCAAAGTGCCTAAGGAGCGGGATGCACACCCTTCGGAGGCCTCTACAGGCCTTGCATGTGACAAAGTGGCTAAGAAGATCAGGGGTACAACCAGAGAGTGGACACCTATCGAACCAGCTAGACAGGAGTCCAAGCTGGCTGGACGCAGCCTGATATCAGTTGAAACTGGTGATAGAGTGCTCAGCAAGGCGGTACACTCCATAGCAAGAGTCCCAGAAAGACATACCAGTTTAAAACGGTTGTAAGCGAGGGAAGACAACCCGATGTCCCAAGACTCTACCTGTATTAGTCATAAACAGGGCATCTCGTAAAGAAAGACTGGTGCAAGTACCAGAAGAGGCACCCATGGCGAAGGCAATGGGGTAGTCCATCATCAGGATGAGAGAAACTGCGGACAGCATGCGCACCCCAGAGGGTCCCCCCATGATGGGAACCGAAAGCAAACCCTAAGGCCCGGTTAAAAGGTCGATCCTCGACTCAGTTTAGGTTTCTGAGTTCGGTATGATTAAATATCGTTATTGAGGGTAATTAAGCGAAAAGTCCCAAGGTTGTCTGAGGAGGCTTTAGTAGCCGAAACTATGCTGGTGTGGTAACAATCACCACCCCTGCAACCATGAGCAAACGACAGACAACCAACCAGGGCCCCTATGTGGGGGCCAAATGACCCAAAACCTGTATACCAGAACCGGAACGATATAAGTGCCTGGAAGGCACAGCATACCTTCGTTCCAACGCAGATCAAGTACCGATTCTCCTGTTATTAGACTCGGGCTCTAATATCTTTGTCATTAGCAAAGCCTTAGTACGTCAATTGGACGTACCCACCGAGAAATGAGACAAACCTCTTCAAATCAAAGAATTTGATGGAAAACCTTGTAAGGAAAACGGATGGCTTCATACCCATCCTATATGGTTGGAAATAGGGACCAACCAGCACTCGTCACTGGTATCCTGCGACGTGGTTAACACAGTCGCACAGGATATGATTATACCTTTCGGTTGGTGGCATGACTAACATCCGATTACCAATATTGGCAACTCCAAACCTTGGACGTTTACGGATGAAAAGTGCGTGAACCATACCGGATGTACACAGGATCCTATGGAAGTAGAATGGAATGAGTCCCTACTACTTGATGAAAAAGCTATATTTGTCGGACGAATGCATGCCAGAGGCACGATAGCACCATTTAAGTACCCCGACGAACCCTGGGAAGTAGCTGGGGAAAGGTTGCCTAAGTGCCACCCGGATTATAAAGACGTGTTTTCCACACAAGCCTCGGATCGATTACCGGACCATAGCGAGTTCGACCACAAAATCGAACTAATCGAAGGAGCTAAGCCACCATGGGGACCGATATATCCTATGTCGGAATAGAAACTTAACGTTCTACGAAAATATCTGGACGAGATGACTAAGCAAGGAAGGATAATTCCTAGCAAATCTCCGTACGGCGTACGGGTTCTTTTTGATTCAAAACCTGGTGGTGGCCTACTACTGTGTGTAGACTATCGTAGGTTAAATGTGCTTACGATAGCGAATGAATGTCCGTTACCTCTGATGTCAGAGATATGGGACAGAGTAGAAGGATGCGACATTATGTCACGAATCAATTTAGCCAAAGACGATAACTTAGTTCGAATAGCACAAGGACATGGAGACAAAACCACTTTTGGGACAAAGTACGGTTTAAAACAGTACGAAGTCATGCCTTTTGAACTAATTAATACAACTGCAACATTTCAGAGCACGATGAATGTTGTGCTGAAGGAATTTTTGGACCAAGGAGTCGTATGTTATATAGACGACATACTGATCTATTTAAAAAATGAAAAGGAGTACATCGAACTTGGACGAAAAGTCCTAAGGCAACTACCACGGCATAGGTTAGCCATCTCGTGAAAGAAATCGGTCTTTATGGCAAAAGAGTTGGAATTCTTAGGGTATATTATCTCAACGACAAGGGTGTCGATGAGTGAGAGAAAGGTGGATGCCATCAAAACATGGGTACTACCAAAGTCCATAAGGGACATACAAATTTTCATGGGTTTCGCGAATTTTTACAGACGATTTATAAAGAATTTCTCGGCCATTTGCAAATCCATTATGGAATTATTGAAGGTAAACCCAAGTGGTTTTCTATGGACGGACGAAGCAAACGAATCCTTCGAGCCTCTGAAAGAGAAGTTTATCACCACGCCAATACTGTGCCACTTCAAACCCAAATGGGATACGGTTGTGGAAACAGATGCTAGTGATCTTGCTTTGGGCTGCATACTCTCTCAGTTCTTGGAGAAACGACTACACCCAATCGCTTACCACTTGTGAAAGTTAAATCCCACCGACCGCAGTTACGATATCCATGACAAGGAACTCCTTGCCATTCTCGAAGCGTTCAAAGAATGGCGACATTATTTGATGGGAACAGATCGTCCAATTACCGTGTATACGGATCACCAGAATCTGCAGTACTTCCTAACTACAAAAGCCTAGAGCTCCCGACAAATTGGCTGGGCGCAAAAGTTAACCGATTTTAACTTCAAAATCGTTTATCGACCAGGAACAAGCAGCGGCAAACCAGATCCGCTGAGCAGGCCGCTGGAGTACTGCCCTGAGGGAGGAGCTGAACGAACTGAGCAGTCTATTCTGAAACCAGCGCACTTCGCCGTTATCTGAATTTCTATAGTTCTAGGATCGGAAGATGATGAGAAAATAACAATCAACCCTACACAAAACCTATTTCGAGGAATGAGACTCTGCCCGGAGGCAAACTTACCGACTAAAGGAACCAGAGAAGCAGCTGGCTACGATCTGTATGTATTAAAAGATACTATCATCCCAGGAAAAGCACAAGCACTTCTTGAAACCGGGATAGCAATAGCAGTCCCAAAAGGAACTTATGGTCGCAGCGCACCAAAAAGTGGTTTAGCTACCAAATATGCAATTGACACCCTCGCCAGGGTCATCAATGTGGATTACTGAGGAGAAGTCAAGGCACTGCTGTACAACACGCATAGGGAAGATTACAAAGCACTAGCTGGCACTAAGATTGTCCAGTTAATCTTAGAGACGATTCATACTGGTGAACTCGAACAAGAGATGGAGTTGGACGATACAGCAAGCGGAGAACAAGGATTCAGGAGCACAGGAACTGGATTAATCGAGACCCTACCTTGTATCAACTTCCTAAACGAGGACTCGAACCTCAACCAACATTTTGACTTAACCGATAAAGAAACTCACGACCAACTGCATAAAGAATCAGTGGTCATGGCAACTAGGGTAGTGCTAAATGCAAACCCCAAGAAGTTCCACGAACAGTTCACATCATCGGTGAAAAAAGCAGGAGAGGAAGAGGAGGACAGGGAATCCAGAAGGAAGGAATTGGAAAGATTAAGAAACAATAACGCACAATGGCCTAAGCACTGGTCAACCAAGGATGTGCTTATCTATTTCAAAAATAGGCTATACGTACCAGCCTCTGAGGAACTGCAAACCTTGATCGCAAAAAGCTGCTACGACTCCAAAGTAGCCGGACATTTCGGAAAAGAAAAGACTTTAGAAATCATCACCTGAGATTTCCACTGGAAAGGATTAAGCGACTGGGTCAATGATTATGTTCGGTCATGTGATAAATGCCAACATAGTAAGGCCCCGAGACACGCCAAGTGCAGTTTTGTACAACCATTACAAATACCTTTCGCAGCTTGGAGCTCGATTTCTACAGACTTGATTACACAACTTCCTCTATCGAACGACAACACCTAGATTATGGTTGTGGTCGGCCAATTCACCAAAATGGCCCACTTTATCCCATTGCCAGGAACCGCAAGTGCTAAGGATGTGGCAACTGTATTTTTAGGGGAAGTTTGGAAGCTTCATGGGTTGCCTACTGAAATCTTTTCGGATATGGATGCCAAGTTCACAGGAGAATTCTGGGAATCACTGTGCGCATCACTAGACATCAAACGAAGAATGTCAACCACCTATCATCCTCAAACTGACGGACAAACGGAAAGAACCAACCAAGTGCTGGAAAGTTACCTTCGTAGCTTCATCAACTATGATCAGGATGATTGGGGTTCTTTATTACCATTAGGCAAGCAGGCATACAACAACTCGGTAACCCAAGCGCATGGTCTAACACCATTCTACACAAACTACGGCTATCATCCACAAACGGAGTGGATGAAAGAAAGAGAAGTACGGAACCCAGGGGCTCCAACTGGTGCTCACTGGATGAAGGAAATACACCAACAAGCCCGAGACACCTTACAACATACTCGAGAAGCGATGAGCAAATACTACTACCCCAAGGTTAAGCAACAACTGGATTACAAGGTTGGAGACCAAGTAATGCTCAATGCAAAAAATATTTGAACAAAACAACCGTTCAAGAAGCTGAGCCCAAAACTTTATGGACCCTTGCGAATACTCGAGAAACGCGGTGACTGCGCTTTTTAGTTGGAGATTTCCGAACAGTGGAAAATACACCCCATATTTCATGTGTCGCTCCTCAAACCCTATCGGACATCGGTTCAAGCAGAAAGGGAACAGAGGCCGCAGGTACCAGAAGAGACGGATGGCAATCTAGAATGGGAGGTTGAGAAGATCGTTAAAAGCGAGATTCTCTCCTACAACAAAAGAGTCTCTGGACGCAATAAACGCATCTGAGAACTCAAATATTTTGTTAAATAGAAAGGGTGTCCGGAGGATGAAAACACCTGGGAGCCGCCAGAGCATCTTGAACAAGGTACGGACTTAGTGGAGGAGGTTCATAGTGATAATCGGGAAATGGCATGGCTGAGGTAGGATTATCAGGAAAGGTTTTCCTAGGCGTGGACAAGTAAACGCGGAAAGGTTTTTTACCCTACCTGGATAGAGTCCTAGAAGGAATTTCCTTACGACTATAGAAATGTACCATATATAGATTACTTTAAAAAGAACATAGAAAGAGTCGAGGATGAGTCTCGAAGAGGAGGGAGCTAATGTTACACATAGAAGTGTAATCGGTCCGGCACGTGACTGAATGCATAAGGTCATGTGTTCGACTCCGGGCCCCGCCGTAGTTATCATGATGATATCATATTAGCGCATAAAACGATAAGGCATCTGTGCAGCATGCTCCAGGGAGATATGAGCTATGCGACCGAGGGGTTTTCATTGGATAACATAGAAGGAGCTCCGCTCGACAAGATAAAATTTGGTTGATTCAGATTGGTCGGTTAGTTATGGAGCTACGACCTCTGCAAATCTATATGCAATTACAAGAAGTAATATGCATGTCCCTACTGCTCGCGTAAGCTAGAGTCATCCAGAAGACCTAGTTATGATTGGTTAATAACTACTCACTGGTCGAGTTAGTTATCTTCGTCATGCACTCTAAGCTATGCACATAGAAGAGTCATTGATAAGTCCTTTGACAGAGCTAATCACTCCACTCAGGAAGAGAGTGGGGAAGTTAGTTTTCAGGGTCAAACGGAGTTCGCACTCCAAAGACACTAAAGCGCTAGTATGGCAGATACATAGTCAGTAAGGGATTGGATGTAGGCCGTGACCACGCAGACGCAGAATATAAATATCGAGGTGCCTCCCTAGCTTTTAAGTCACACTCCACGCCCTCTTCTTTCCTCTTGCTTAAAAACATCACCGCATTCGGCCAGGCAAAACTTTGGGGTTTTGCATGGCAACCATCTCCACACACCTAATTCCTTCTCTCACTTAGGCTTCAGTCTCTAAGTGCACAGCCCCCTCACTATACCGCACAGCCCCCTTCATCATGCAGGGGCCCAGTCCGGGACCTTCAAGGTCTGGCTCTTAAGCGTCCAACCACTGTGTGCCCCACGAGTCTTGGACTCCAACTCCCACCCTTCCCGCTCATCTCTCTCTCGTAAGGGAAGAGCTAGCCCCCACTCTCCGTCACATCGGAAGGGCAGCCCCTCCGATTCCCCCCCCAACTGACTCCCAGCTTCAAGAACTGTCTGCTGGCGAAGCCATCCTCCTACCACTGCTCTGCGCTACCCTCTCTGGGATAGGCAGCATTATCCAAAGGCTGGAGGCCCTCGAGCAGTCTGCCACGGCTGTCCCCAAGGATCCTCCCTCTCTCCCTGCATTTGAAGCTTCCGTCCGCGACCTCTCTTTGAGGGTCACGGCATCAGCTGCCCACCCCTCAGCCGCCCCACCGGCCCCCCCCCCTCCTCCCCCTCCAAAACAGACAAGGCACCCCCCGCCGCCCTCCCCCCCTCCTGCTCCCCCGGGAGCCGAGCACTGCCCCTCTCCCGGCTATATCCTAGACATCACGGTTGAGGACATGGACTCCCCTGTGCAAGTTGATGGTGTGTGGTATGGTAACCCATGCACCTTCGCGGCCAGACATCCCCGCTCCTTTGCAGCCTTCCAGTTCGCGCAGGGTGAATTCCCAGAAGAGTCTACTTTCCACCCAGGCCCCGCCCCCTCCTTCCTCACACTAGTCGCGTCCTCCTCCTCCTATGCCAGCGCTGCACCCCCCGCCAGGGGCCAGGTACAACAGACCAACACTGGGGGTGGGGGGAAAGCAACCACTGCAGCCCAAGTCGCGGCGTCACGTGGTACCCCCTCCCAGGTCCTGGAGGCTGCCCCCCTTCCTGCTGCCGAACGCCGCTTCTTCACCCCTCGAACCGGTCGGGTCCCTCACCCCAACGCAACACACCTGGTGGTAACCGCCCCTGACATTGTTGTCTCCATTCTTCGGGAGGCAAACTGCCCATTCCCCGTTTCTTTTTCAGCCACTGTCAATCCACCTGGCGTTATCACCCTATTAGCTACTGATCCCCTCACGCCCGCAACCAGCTAGTCCCCCTACTATGGGGCACTTGCTAACAAAATCACCCAGTCCTTCGCCGTTGGAAACAATCCCCACCACCCCTTCCATCCCGCGCCTAACGAGGTCCAGCTGGTCATCCACGGCCCCCCGGTTGCCTTCCTCCCGCAGGACCAAACCAACCTCTTCCCCGCACTTGCTGAGTCCATTAAGAATGCCAAGGACATCGACATCTTTGGCGCCCGCTATCTCCAACCCAACCCCCCCCTTCGCAAGGCCACCACCTCAGTGGTCATTATTATCGCCCCCTCCGATGTGGCCCATATTGGGTCCAAGATCCTCCTCTACTCCAAGCTCCGTAACGTCCAGAATGGGGTCTCCAAGAACAAATTCATGCAGTGCAGGCACTGCTGGAAGTGTGGCCACCCGGCCCCAGTATGCTCTGCCACCATTCCTGTCTGCCCAATCTGTGCATCGAACCATATGACAGCCGACCACCGTTGTCCCAACCCCAGATGTCCCAAGCTGGGCTTCCTCAAACCCGTTCTCGGCTGCTGTCCAGCCTCCCCTCTCAAGTGCACTAACTGTTCTGGTGATCACCCCGCTACTGACAGATCCCGCCCCTTCCGTCCTTGCCAGCCGACGCAACAGTCCTCGGGGTCTAAGGCAGAAGATAAAGAGGAGGATGACACCATGGACCAAGACGATGCCCCGCCAGATAATGCCCGCACGCCCACTCCCCCCCTCCCTGGAAACGACTCCGTGGCCACCCCCCAACCCGTTGTGGCCCCAATTCCCCGTGCTCCAGCACCCGCCTCACAGTTTGCTGCCTTCTTCGCCTCCCTAGGGGAATCCAGTAGCCCGTCCCTGTTCCCTTCATCTTCCTTTCATAAGTGATAGCACAACCCATGGATTCAAATTTGGTGGACCGATTGCCACCATCCACTTCTTTCCTACCTTTTCTTTCCGTCGTTCAACATACCTGCTTATGGTGCTGGAATGTTTTTCTTTCACTGTTTAACAGCTTTGCCGCGCTGCCATCTCCCCTCCAGGTTGTGGCCCTCCAGGACCCCCCAGTCTGGAGGTGGTAACTACTGTCCTTCTCCATGTATAAGTGTGTCTCCCCCCCTGTCGCCTCAGGCCGAAAGCCTAAGGTAGCCTTCTTTTTCTATCAGGAGCTCCTCCGAGCCTACCCTGTTCTGCCCTGTTTTTTTGATTGGCCCGACCTAATGGCACTGGATACACACTCGCCTAAGGGCCTGTTTTTCTCATCTCTCCATGTTTTTCAGATTTACAATTTGTATTCAATTAAGTTTGTGTCCTCTTACCATCAGACAGTGTCGCCGGCGGATGCTTTTCCTCTTTATGATTTTCCCTCCCTCACCCTTGGTGACTTCAACCTGAACCACCCCCTTTCTGACCCCTTGCGCCAGTTTTCAGACCAGGATCTGCTGGTATCCTCCGCCTACTTCGAGACTGCCTCTGAGGCTAGCTACAACCTCCTCAACACCCCTGGCATCCACACCAGGTTCCCCTTCGACTTGGCCACCAGGCCAAGTGTACTTGACTTGGCTTCCGCCAATAGGTTTTTGGCTCCTTTCCATGATTCTTGGTCGGCTGATCTCCCCTCTACCGGCTCTTACCACGTCCCCAGCCTTATCAAACTTTCCTCACCCTTGATGCACAAGGCCCCTCCGAGCCCGGACTGGGACAAGGTAGACTGGCCACCGGTACTTGAGACCCTGCGAAGAGGCGACATTCCACCGCCGCCTTCACTCCCTACAGCTTCCGCCCTCAGCTCGTGGTTTGATCGACACCTTGGTGCCCTCTCAGCCCTACTCCTGGCCCCTGCCCCACTCAAACGCCCTTCACTTAGGTCCCAACCTTGGTGGTACGCCCTTTTGACCTCGCTGCACCGTGCGTTCAATGCCACTGCCAGAAGGTCCGGCTGTTCCCCCTCACCTACACTCAGTGCGGAGGCCCGTGAGGCCCGCTCCCTCTACTATAAGGCCATCAAGAAGGCAAAGGCCGAGCACTGGAACAGCTTCCTATTCAAGGTTGACTCCCGCGCGGTCTGGATGGCCAAAAGACTTGCCACTGGAAGGGCCCCTGACCGCTTCCCCTCGTTTCCTGGCCTTTCCTCCCCTGAACAGATCAACTCAGCTCTCCTGAGTCACTTCTTCCCCCACAAGACTCCTGCTCCTACCCCATCTATCCTCAGACCCTTCCGCAACTCACCCCCTCTCTCCCCTGAGGAGGTGGAAAGGGCCCGGTCTAAGTCATCAAACGCGTCAGCCCCAGGCCCAGACCAGATCCCCTACGGGGTCTGGAAGATGGGCCATGCAGCTAATCCCTCCCTCCTCATTAACCTCCTCTCGCCATTGCTAGCTTTCGGCTTCCACCCTCCCTCCCTCAAAAATGTCAATGGAGTTGTCCTCTCTAAGCCCAGAAAACCAGACTATTCCTCCCCTGCCTCCTTTCGCATCATCGTCCTCCTCCAGACAGTTTCAAAAATTCTTGAGAGGATTGTTGCCTCTCGCCTATCCCTAGTTGCCCGCTCACGCAGTCTAATCATCCCAAATCAATGCAGCTCGCTCCCCGGTCTTAGTACCTACGACGCCTGCGCCGCCCTCACCCACGAGATCCAATGCCTCCAGAGGCCTGGGCTCAAAGCCTCGTCACTCTTCCTTGACATTAAAGGGGGGTTTGACGACATCACTTCCACACTACTTACTACTTTCATGAAGCCCAGGGGGGTGCCTCCATACATCTACGCCTGGGTCCAGTCTTTCCTTTCTAACAGACATTGTCATCTTCTCTTTCAGGAGTCTCCTAATGTCTTCTCTCCAGTACAGGTGGGCGCGCCACAAGGGTCTCCTATTTCTCCTCTTCTTTTCGTCATCTATGTGTCTGCTCTTCATCTGAATATCCCCCAGGGGATTATGTTTTCCTGTGTTGATGATTTTACTGTCACGCTGGCTTCTTCCTCTTACAGGTCCAATGTGCAGCGCCTGTAGCATTACTTTCTGGTATTGAAAAGAAGGGGTAGTGCCATAGGCATGTCCTTCTCGGTACCCAAGACTGAACTGTCCCACTGGAGGACCTCAAGGGACCAGGGAGCTCGTTACTACACGCCAGTCACCCTGGATGGTACCCTCTTCCACCCTGCCGGGCTAGTTCGCTGGCTCGGCTACTGGTTTACCCCTAGCCTGAAGACCTCTCCTCACTGCACAAAACGTTTGGCGCTTGCCCGGGGGGCTTTTGCTATTGTAAGACAACTCTCTCCCCCTGGCAAAGGCCTGCCTCCTTATCTCAATCGGAGGCTCGCTGTGGGGCTCATCCTCCCCATCTTCTCCTGCGGGGCGGATCTTCTGGCACCCAACGCTTCTGTACCCTACAAGATGGAGGTCTTCTGGAACCGGGTCCTCCAATGGGTGACCAACTGCTTCCACTCAACCCCTACCTCAATCCTCCCCTGCGAGGGCAGCATCCCCCCTCTGGTAGTCCTTCTCCCCCATAAGCGCCGAATGGCAGCCTTGAGGATGGCCTGCTCCCCACCCGAGATAAACCTGGCCGCGGCCATGCTCCCCTCATCCTTTCCCTCCACATCGGCAACAAGGGCCCCGGACTCCAACCGCGCCCTGTCTACTGGTCTGAAGGGGAACACCTACCTACTGCTCTCGAAGACCCGCAGACCCTCTCCTGCCGTAACGTCCCATCTGCCTATTGATGGCATAGCTTACTCCATCGCTCGAATCCCCACCAAGGGAACTCTTCTGGCCCTGAACAGGCACCTGGTCCCCGCAACGAACAACAATCTCTCCTCCTCGCACAAGTACTCTCTCCTGAAAGCTGCTACTCGGTCCCTCCTTTTTCAGGACTGGGCGCTACTGGCCCCCCCCCTCTATACTATCCCTATCCTCCACCGGAGGCCCCGCACCCTTTCATGGAACTGGACCGCTTCCTGGCTGCAAGAATACATCAAATGAGAGCTGGAAAGAGCTATCTAGCGGCCCACATCCCCTGGAACGAGCCAGACAAACCCACAACTTGCTCTGCCTGTGGCCATGAGCTAGTGACTATGCAATACACCGTCCTCTCCTGTCCCTCTAAGGCCTCCTCGAGACTGCTCCATATCCCGGGAGTTCATTCTTTAGCCTACGAGGCTCCCCTATGGGCTGACAAGGACCTCTTATAGGGCCTGGCGCGATATATCTCCGATACCGGAACCAACTTTCCGCCCGCTATGGGCGGGGGCACCAACCTTGTTTCAGATTGAAGGCGTTGTTCTTGCTGTTATCTTTCCTGACTTTAGTTGACTTTTCGTGCTTTATATTTTCTCTATGCGGGAGGAGGCTTGTCTTTCCTTTTGTGATTAGTCACCCTGGCGGGCGCAGTGGGTTGCATTACTCACAAGCGGGGATTCCTGGCGCAGAGATATATTTCGTTACCGTTTGTTGTTTTTGACATTAAGGTTTTGTTTTTGCGATAGCTAGTACTCCATGCAGGTTCTTGTACCTTAACAGAGAATATATAAGTTAAACAACAACAAACAAAATCCCTAGCTTTTAAGTCTATCATCAGCGACTGGAGAAGACATCTTATCAATATATTCGTTCCACTTTGCTGCTATCTTTACGAGCCTTTTTGACTATCTCTGAGACAGAAGATTACAGGGCCTAGTGTATACTCGCTTGACTTCAGAGTTACCTACCCCCTAACATCGATGTATTGTCTTCTGGTGCCTACAATCCCACAGTTTGAAGAGTGCCATGAGCTTTCCCGGAAAACAGCTGCGGAGCTCACCATACATTTGCTCCCCGCCTGCCTGGACACAACCCAAATCATTCCAACATGCCTGGTTTCGAAAAAGCCCAGATCCCGTAGATCTTACCCAGTGGATGTTGTAAATATCGGTATCCTGAAAGGTGGGAACTGGGATATCGAGTTGCATCAGTAGTTCAATGGGAAGGAGTTGAAATATAGCAGGATTGTCGGGGAGGCGACCCTCCACGGGCAGCATCTGGGGGCTATATCGGATCACTTCAGTACTCATGTTTTCAGTGGTGATACTCAGGGCATTGTAAAATTCGACCAGACATGCAACATCACCATGGTGCCCCTTCAGGACGCGAAGACGGGACTCAGCCCCTGGTGCAGGTCCGGTACTGGTTTTGTTCAAAAGGTCAACAAGATCTGCAGGAATATGAGCTCCTTAGCATCTTCATGAATCTAGGTTCAAAAACCTCATTTGGATTGTGTGTTGTCGGCTATCGCTACTCAGACTCTGCCGGGAGGCGTTGTTTTTATTCAATCGTTACCATCCATGCTTAATCTGATTTCTTATGCGCTAGCTCCCCAAATTGAGTTGAATACATGAGAATCTTTCCAAACTGGGATATTTGATCATGGAAGTGAGATAGCAGATGCATCTTGATAAAGTTGAAATGACATTTGACTGAATCAATTCCATTCGTTGCTTGTCCTCCAACCCGTAATGCTGCTCGCGTATTTTCTGTACGATCGACCTGGGGTGTCCTTCATTCAACTGGGCTTGTTGATGCCGTATTCCGCGGACCTGATGCTTAAGTTCAGGTCGTGTCTGTTTCGACATTCGAAATTGTAGGAAGATATCCTTCATGGCATGAAACCTGTGGAGATATTGTTCCATATAACCTATCGTCTCTGCTGTATAACTTTTATATTGCACCATTAAACTGAAATTGAGTAATGATACGACGCAAGCCAGCGCACGTTTGAAAGGTAGCTGTTGCACACCGTCCGGCAGTTTCAACGCCACAGCTAAAACTGCTAAAAGACATCACGCCAAATTCCTCATCTATTTCCCTTGCCACTGCGTAACCACACGGTAAGCTTTTTTAAGAACAAAAAACTCCGGGTACGCCGGCAAAGACTTCCAAGCATTATCAAATGCTTGTAGTCGCCCATGTTTCTTGAGAATTCCTTGAACCCAATCCATCATATGCTCAAACAGTCCCCGGTAAATTGTATGAAGGAGATCGGGCTGGCGCACGTCTGGCACAGACACCCATCGTAGCCCGTGGAAAACATTCCGCCCGATCTGGACATCCAGAGGGTCGAGTGTGGGGTGGGTCATGTCAGAATCTGATATCTCCGACTCGTTACGAAGTTGCTGCGCGAGTTCCTCATATGTTCCATAATTTGGGCCTTGATATGGTGTGTTCGCGTTGGCACCTAGCTGGTGCGGATGAACCTCATATCTAGGACGGGCATTGGACCTTATTCCATGAACGGCGACGTTTTCCATATGGTCCGCAATCCATGCAACCAATATCGTAAAGCACCTCTGGGAGTTCCCATCCGCACAGTCAATTGGGATGCCATCGCGCGTAGCATCTTGCAAGGGCTCAAATAAGAGTTCGAATACGCCTTTAAGGGTGGTGGCATTGATTTCTCTCAGGGATCTGTTTGCTGAAGCCGACTGGGGCAACTTAGGAGAGACTAGTAGGAGCGTAAGAAGGAGGATAGCCATCGACCCAGGCCTATTATGCCTAGTCGATGCAAGATTGCCTATCGTAATGGACACCGGCTAGGCCTTCTTGTCACTGGAGAAGTTGGTACGATGGGTCTGACCAGACATCCTGATAATTGGAACAACTCTGGCGCCGTGTGGAAGGGTTTCCTATTATAGGTTAGCCAGATCTTTAGTCAAAAGGTGATAAGAAATTGGTATAGTACTTGTACTTCCCACCACCTGTCTGCGGTATGTATTTTAGCATATGCTCTATGTCCATTGTGATCGTATTCACATTCCGGTGCATAAATCAGATCTTCTCTATAGGTCATCTGACGAAGAAGATATCGGACACAGTCTAGAAGGTTACGGTGGAAGAATGGTAACGTTCTCATGCCATCATCCACTTTCCCTTCGTACCATCGCAGATACGGCCCATATGGATCCAGTATACCGAGGTGGTTCTTGAGTGTATGCATTGAATTGTAGCCGATAGATGCCAAATTACCAAGGGTACTTGAAAAGAACTCATTGATACGCGACTTGGGAACTTTGCTGTAAATAAACCAAGATGCAAGTTTGAAATTGTACGCGAATGGCAATGGAGCACATTGGGTCCTCTGCTAGATTGTAGTTGTCTCGTTCAAATCCCTTCACCTCTCCAATGGATGCTCCAGCGCCAGGAAAAGTAACCAGTACGCCGGGTGCTGAGGATGCATGGAACACATTGCGTGATTCTATATAGGACTCCTCTGGAACCTCTGGATTCAAGGAGTCAGATAAGTGATCCATAGGATCACTCCACGACTCATAGTCGGAATCTGTCTGATCCATCTGGTGGAAAGCGTCATGGCGGCGTAATGGATCAGATTCACTCTAGTAAAACGGACCGTCCGAGCTGATTGGCTGTGCAGTCGATGCGAGAAGAATGGGTAGATTGCCATGGGCGCTGCACAGGTGTTTCTGGTAAGAGCCTGCCCGGGCCTGTTTGCGGCGACAATAAGAACATTTGATAGACATTACGGGAGCGAGTGGTGTTGGATTTTTGAAGTGCAATGCAAGTATTCAGACGTGAGCAGAATGCTCAAGTTGTGTTGGGTGATTCGGGGGAGCTAGGTCGCGGCGTCCCTCAAAGGGAGCTATAGTCGAAGTGGTTTAGCGCATGCTCTACATATCTCATGAGCACATGGGTTCGAGTTTATTTTTATATATCCAGTTCCGTTAGTACTAATAATTTGTTTCCAATTTCGAAGAGTCGCTGGACATACTAAGTTTATAATCTTGAAAGAGAGGGTGGCTTTGAGGTCGGCATTGTGCGAAGTTTCCATTGCTGTATTGATCATGTTGAAAATTGTTCTAGAGGACTAGGATGTCAGGAACCCTGATGTATAAATAGAGGATCAAGAATGCAGGAGTGTCATACCAGAAAGACTTCCCACAAGATACACTATCTACAACACCCATCATATCCATACCCCGAAAAGTTCAGACGAAGACGAAATGGCTCAAAACAATAACGTACAATACATCTATATGAGGAATGTGGCCATGGGAAAGAAAGCTCCAGCCGGACCTACACAGGCCTACCAGCTTCCTGCTGTAGTTCTCACTGGTGCAATTGCAGCTTAGCGCCCGGGAAATGGCAAAATCTCCGAAGATCTGGCATCTCTTAACTTCATGCCCGCTCCGAATGGCAGAATGGAGTATGGTGCATGGTGGAAAAATGTCCAAGATCAGATGTCAGCCAGGCACTTTGCAAATATTCTTGCTTTCCCGAATACTGATTTTCGTAACATCTTCGACCACCTGAGGAGGCTGTGCCCAGCCTGCAATTGCCTTGTAACAGCACTGGCCAATAATGTCATACCCAGCATTCGGGAGATCGATGAGGCTATTGTTCAACTTGTTAGGGACTCAGGAAAGAAGTTCACAACTACTCTTGTGGGCAAAGGTGGCGGTCCAGAGCCTCCGGCCGGTCTAGTAATTGATCCAGGGCATATCATTATTGATGCAATCTTGGTGTCTCCGGGGGCCCCTACGTATGGGGATCCTCCGTTGCCTGCCCCCAACACTGATCCAGCTCCCCCGTGAGGGGGGACGCATGCACCTCAGGTTTCGGCACTCAAAGGAAGCTCAGATGAAGATAAGGACCCGAATCTGAGCCAGTCTGGTCATGATGGTCAGGCCACTGACCCCGGTAGCGACAATGGCGAGAATCACCGTCTGGCGGATGATGATCGCGACACCCATGTTATACATGGAAGTGCAATCGGTGCGGCACGTGATTCAATGCACAAGGTCACGTGTTGGACTCCAGGCCCCGCCGTAGTTATTCTGACAATATCTTATTATCACACGAAACGATAAGATATCTATATAGCCCGCTCTTTGGAGATACGCGGCATGCAACTGAGGGGCTTTCGCTAGATAACATAGAAGGCGCTACACTCTGCTAGATAAGACTTAGTTGAAACTGATTGGTCCATTAAGTATTGAACTATGAGCTCCGGAACTCTTGGTACACCTATTCTCGAGAAGTAGTCATACCAGCCGTAGCTCATGTAAACTAGAGTCATCCGAAAGACCTAGTTACGAGTGGTTAATAACAACTCACTGGTCAAGTTCGTTATCTTTGTCATGCACTTTAAGCTATATACATAGAGGAGACATTGATAAGTCCTTTGACGGAGCTGATTAGTCTACTCAGGAGGAGAGCAGGGAAGTTAGTTTTCAGTGTCAAATGGAGCTGCCACTCCACGGACACTGAATCGTTACTATAGCAGGTACATAGTCAGTAAGGGGTTGGATGTGGGCGGCGACTACCCAGACACGGACTATAAATATCGAGGTGCCTCCCTAGCTTTAAATACATCCTCCGTCCCCACTACACCTCCGGCGATTGAAAACTCAACCCCACGGTGTTCATCGTGAGTCTTTTGTTTCATCGCGAAACGTTCTCCACCCTCCCGCCCACTCCTGCCTTTGGCCTCATCCTAGGGGAGTCTGGCTCTTCTCTCCTCTCATGCCTGAGGTATTCACTTTGGTCTACCGTCGCAGGACCCTCTCTCTCCCTGGGGGTTGGTTGGTCGGAGGCCCTCCTCGGCTGGCTAGCAGCTGGTGGGATCCCTTCCACTACATTGACACTATCTCTCCCAGAATAAGGGACTACATGAGAGACGCGGTGAAGCACCTGCTATGCTTTGCCCAAGCGGCCATTGATGATCTTCCTTACTCCTCCTTCCTCCTCCCCCCACGTATGGTGGGGAGTCCTCTCCTCCTCCTGAGTTGGCGTCGCTTAGCCTTCTCACGGTCGGCAACAGCTTAACCACTATCGTCACACAGCCAGGACTACAGTTGCAGTAGGGGAGAACAGCCAACAGGCTATGTTCGATCTCCCCCTTCTCTTATTCCCTTAAGAGGCTGCCTAGTCAGACACGAATGCGACACCGATAGACGATATTTAAGGTTATTGGGTCTACTACACCGCTCTCCTCTCCCTACGGTCGGATCGGCTGGCACCCTACTGCTACACCTTCCCCTCCCCCCGGTTATCACTCATGGCCAGCTGGTCTCCTCCTTCCCCGCATGGTATTCCACTGTCTCCATGGAGTGGGTCTGGGGGGGGGCCCCCTATCTTAGGGTGCTTCGGGCATTGCTTCCCGCTTGGATAAGTGGACTCGCCCTTCGGGGCCCTACGTGGCTTGCTACTAACCATTCTTTTGTCTTTTTGGGATTTCTCAGTGGGTTTTTGTGGCTCTTCCTGCTAGCTTCCCAGTTCGGATTTCCTTGTTCGTCCATCTAGCGGGGCTTGGGTTTCTTTTGTTTGGGCGAGATGTGTGGTTGGCTCCATACCAGAGGGGCTTGGTGGGTTGGCGTTTTCCTGTGGCGAGAGGAGGGATATGGGTTTTTTGTCGCCATAGCTAGCGCTCCATACGTTCTTTGTACCCGAAACAAATAATCAATGAGTTAAACAGAAAAAAGAAAACAGAAAATCCCTAACTTTACATGCATCCTCCATGTCGGCTACACCTCCGGTGATTGAAAAGTGAACACCACGGTTTTTATTATGAGTTTTTTCTTTCATCGCAAAACATTCTGCACCCTCCGGCCCACTCCTGCCTTTGGCCTCGGCCTATGGAAGTCTGGCTACTCTCTCCTCTCACGCCTGGGGTATTGACTTCGGTCTACAGTCACAGGGCCCTCTCTCTCCCGGGGGGTTGGTCAATCGGATGCCCGCCTTGGCCGGCTAGCAGGTGGTGGGATCCCTTCCAGTATATTGAGGCTATCTCTGACAGAACAACGGACTACATGAGAGTCGCGGTAAGAGACCTGCTATGCTTTGCGCTGGCGCCCATTGATGATCTTTCTTACTCCCCCTTGCTCCTCCCCCCACGTGTAGTGGGGAGTCCTCCATGCTTACTGAGTTGGCCACGCTTAGCCTTCTCAGAGTCGGCAACCCCTTAATGTATCGGGGGCTCCCTCAGGTAGATGGCTCCTAAGGATGCGACCGCACCAAACTTCGAATCTCTCGAACACAGCTCTTGCAAAAGTGTAAAGAATAAAAGTAAACGGTAAAACTTAATATCGTTAAGCTCAGGCTTATCTCAATTAAAGTCTGTCGAGAGGATGTTGATTGTGTCGGGGTAGGAGAGTTCTCGTATAATCTTTAAGTAGTCAGACTTATACCGAAAACTCCCCCATCAGGTTACCCTGACCAATATGAGTATGCCCTTCTCTGTAAGGGTTGCCTGGGCACCATGTCCGTGTCTCCGAAGGGCCATAGGTGTCAGTGCACTCTAGCAGAAATTTCCCATATGCACATCAGTTCCTGCGAGGTGTTTACCAATGCACCTGCCGGAGTGAAAACTTCTGCGCATCGGCGTCTCGTCAGTGGCTAACTGTCGATACCCTTAGGAAAGCTAACTAAATGACTCTCTTCCCATATGCTATGACATATGCAAGCCCTCGTAGACATCAGCTGTCTTCTGGCTAAGTTCTATCTTTCTTGATTGCGAACTTAGGGGGTCTACGACGCTCCTGCGGAGAGCTGTGTCGGTGGCGGGACCCATTGGTCCAACCCATGGCCCCTTACCCCCGACACACCACTCACCATGATAAGTATCATGCTATTAGAGTCTTCAAACAACCCGCAAAGAGCCTACGGCAAAGGGGCGCGTGTAGGCTTGATTGGAGTAAAACCTTCCCAGGTGTCCCCGGCACTACCCGGGACTACTCTGGGGACCCTTCCAAATAGCTGACGCTAACTCCGGCAGTTTTGGTCCATTTTTCTCCGTTCTTTTTGGAGAAGGTACTTGACCTTCTCCCCTTGGCCGCCTTTTATATCCTACGCACAACCTCCGGTCGGACGGATGGCGTCGACGGATACAGTGTGATGGACATGTCTTCATAGATTTCATTTAACTAGCAGAACGGCAACTCCACCCATTTTAGTCCATGACGCCCGGGGCGAACCCTGGGGCTGCAGGTACCTGTTTGGAATAATTCTACCAAGTTACAGCTTGTTCGGAGCACTATAGCTCCTTCCGTAGTCTTCCGATCAAAGTATAATCAAGTGCCCATTGATCGTCATTGGGTAACAAACAATCCTAACATTTCCCGGAATTCCTCCGAGAACATTTCCGATGGAAGGTAGGGTAATAGTGTCCCAAAGGGAGGGTAAGTATGTCTATGGTGACACGAAACCAGTCTCCATGGTAGGGTAACGTGACCTGCTTGGGTAGGGTAAACTCACCCGGCCTTCTGACCCAACCTTAGGCCAGAGTGCACATAGTCACGTTACTACTACTACCTAGGTACACCAAATACCTTAGGTACCTTCTGTTCTTAGCGATATCCTGACCATCAGATATCTTTTAGATATGCGCCTGCATATTTGCCTCGTCTACCATCTGACCTCCTGGTCTTATGTATGGGCGTAGACGTAGGTTACCATAGCTCTATATCATAGGGTCGTTACATCACTCCTCTCTTCTCTAAGGACCGACCCGGTCCGCTAACGTCGTCTTTTATTTCCCCGATTCGGTTCACCTGCAACCCTATGGTCTCGGGGTTTATGGGGATACTGATGGTGGAAATCCATCAAGGCTTTTGAGCCAGTGCCCTCTAGGATCTCATATGGCTCCCAAGAGTTTTCCTCTGTGCCATAACCTTCCCCTGAAACTAGGTACTGGACGAAGCGACTAGGAAATTTCGCTTTCATATTTCCGTACCATCGACTATCTATGACTGACTCGATAACATGGCTGGGCTCATTATCTACTATCTCGGGGACTGGGACTTCTTTAGTCCTTCTACCACTTGGGTCCTCACGATAGGGTTCTAAGAGTCCGACATTGAATACCGGATGTATTGACCAACGGGCAGGCAACTGCAGTTTGTAAGCTCGGTTACCAACCTTTCGCTTGACCACAAAGGGTCCAAACATTTGGTGGTCCAGCTTCTCCATAGGTCGCTTCGTGCGGATGTTCTTTCGATTTAGCATCACGTGATCAGCCTTCTTTGCCCTGCCATTTGTGACATCTTCCATCATAACGTATTCAGGTGATGGCAACAGTTTCTGGTCATACCACTTCCTTTGCCTCTCTTGAGCTCACTTAAGTATATCTCGGACTTCTTGCCAGACACCTTCCCAATTCCTTACCAATAGCTCGCTATTGGGGTGAACACCTTGTTGCTCTCAGACTGTACCCGACCTGTTGGTCCATGGGTTGAAACCGTACTTGATTTCAAATGGAGATAACCTAGTTGACTCAGAGGTTGATGTATTGTATGCATATTCCGCCAAAAGTAGTAGCGATGCCCAATCATCTTCCTGATAAGAACAATAACTTCTTAAGTATTGCTCTAAGGTCTGGTTCACCCACTCAATTTGCCCATTGGTCTCAGGGTGGAAAGCGGTCGATAACCGTAGTTTCTATTGCAACTGCTGCATCAGGCTTATCCAAAACTTGGATGTGAATCGACTATCCCAGTCGGAGATAATAGATTCTGGGAGCCCATGCAGCCGCCAAACTTCCTTCAGGAATATCAGAGCCAGATCCTTGATAGGGATATCTGTGGCCAAAGGTATAAAGTGTGCCATCTGTGAGAATCGATCCACCATAACTCAAATTTTTGTATACCCCTCTGATTTCGGTTGTGCGACTATGTAGTGCATTGAGATATCCGTCCACGGTCTCAAGGGCATACCAACAGGTTCCAGTAGACCAAACTTCTTATGCTTAACGGATTTGTTCCGTTGACAGGTATCACATGTACGAACATAGTCCGTAATGCTCTCATCCATCTTAGGCCAAAAGACGTTAGCCCTAACCCGGCCTACCGTCTTATATGTCCCAAAGTGTCCCGCAATACGGGAGTCATATTCAGCTTCTATGATCTTATCCTTCAATTCCTGTGAGTCCGGAATGTACCATCTGTTCTTACATAGAAGGAGATCTCTTTCTATTGTCAGATTCCGGTCGACTCCTTTGTCTTCCGCTAACACAGCCTTTAAGTCCTTCATACAGATAGGATCCCGTCTCGCAGGAATTTGTAATGCATCCAAAAATGCTGATTGTAACCGGTAGCCCTGTCAGGCGGCCAATGCTTGTGGTCGCAAGAGATCTCGCTCCTGTCCCACGACCCATTGTCCGGGGCGAAAAAATGGCTTTGGTGTCTCTGATAGAGAATTACTCCCTCCTTCAGGGCGGTGGTCTCTACGCCTTGACAGTGCATCAGCCTTCGTGTTCAATCTCCCTTCACGGTAAACTACCTTGAAATTGAACGGTTGCAGGAATTCTACCCAGCGATGTTGTCGGCGGTTGAGGGTCTTAGTACTATTAAAGTACTCCAAATTCTTGTGATCGGTGTAAACCGAGATTTCACCCTCTACCGACCGAAACAGATGTTCCCACTCTTTGAAAGCTACAACTATGGCAGTCAATTCTTTGTCATGTACATCATAATTTATCTCCGCTGGGTGGAACTTCCTACTATGAAAGGCCACTGGATGCCATTTCTCATCTTCGCAGAATTGAGACAACACGGCACCCAAAGCAAAGTCACTTGCGTCTGTCTCCAACTTGGTTTGACAGGTAGAATCGATGTGTGCTAGGATTGGTCCTGAAGGGAAGGCCTTTCTTAACTCAAAGAATCCCTCGCTACACGCAGGGGTCCAATCAAATTTGACATCCTTCTTAGTAAGGTCCGTCAAAGGCTTTGCTATCTTGCTGGAGCCCTCTATACACCTTCTATAGAAGTTGGCAAAGCCCAGAAAACTTTGGACTCTGACGACATTAGTTGGTTTCTTCCATTCCAAGATGGAATCCACCTTCTTAGTGGTCATAGATATCCCCTTTTCGGATATTCTATGACCTAAAAATTCTATCTCATGTCTGTGCAAGAACGACTTCTTTATGTTTGCATATAGTTGGTGTTCCCTAAGCCTTTCCATTACGCGCCTAACCAACGAGACATGTTCTTCAATGGTCTCTGAATAGATCAGGATATCGTCCATATAGGCTGCGACTCCTTCTCCCCGCATATGTCGAAATATGTCATTTATCATGCTCTGCAAGGTGGCGGGTGCGTTACATAACCCAAAGGGCATCCTCTTAAAATGACGTAATCCCAATTAGCTATGGAAAGCCGCGAGTTCCTCATGCGAGTGTGTATCTCCGGTAGCCTTTTTGGCCATCCGGATCCCCCAATATCCATTTTTGTAGTCCATCAAAGTATACACTATGGCTTTCGAGAGCCTTCCTCGCAGTTCATTCATTAACGGGAGAGGATATCGGTTCTTCACGATTATTTTATTGAGCCCTCAGTAATCTATTACCAGTCTCAGTGTGCCATCAGGTTTTGGCACAAACAGTATAGGAGCAGAGGATGAGGAAGTAGATCTTTCTATCTTCCCTATTCGTAACATCTCGGTTATGAACTCCTTAAGTGCTTTCCGCTCTTTCTCTGATATTGGATAGCTGGGCCCCCAAGGTGGGGTGCTTCCAGGGATCAATTCGATCCTGTGATCATACTTTGTATGTTCCGGTAACGCATCTATCCTTTCTTGGCTAAAGATATCACCAAAGTCCTTGTACTCCGGCGGGAGTTGGATTGTGACATCTCCTCCTCTCTCATCGGCAAATTCTACAGTTCCTAGAAAATATACATTTTCTGGATCTTCTGCTAATAGCTCCTCATCCGACATGTATACTAACCGCCTCTGCTCCGTAAGACAATTTGCCTTACAGAAATCTGAGCGCCAGGTCAGGGATCCTACATTCCAATCTATGTCGGGGTTATGATCTCTCAACCACGAGATTGGGAGATAGCCATCGACTCTTCTGTCGGCAATATCAGCTACCTCAAAGTGCATACCATTTATGTGATCACCGATCTTCAAGTCTAATGACTTGGTATAATGAAGACCTGATCCTGGTATATTATTTCCGCTTGCATCCTTAATCGGAGTATGGATCCTTTTCTTTACACAAGGAGCTTGCGTACTCTTGACGCATTGACTACTTAGTACGGGGCCTATTGCTCCACTATTGAGTAGCAACAGTGCTGCGGCACTCACTTGCCTACACTCTATGCGCCACTCCAATTTCACCCTTAAGGGAATTGATTTGCTATGTCGGGGTGGGCTTGAGTGCCTTGCCCTCTTTCGCTGTCTTATCGTATTCATTGTTACTAATCTCTTGCCTTTCGACACAAGAGCGGCCACAACGGGTCGGTAAACGTTTTCAAGAATTGTTTAATCAATAAAGGGATTGGAGTGCTGTTTACTATCACGCTAGCATGATTTCGGGTATTAAACCCTCCTCAGGTAAACTTGAAAGATAACTTTTATTCAAGACTAATGACCTGAACCAATTCCAACCGTACAAGACAACTGACCTATATAAGACAAGAAAATACATTTGCTCTCCGGAGATGTTCAGTCAACCGGTGCCAAACAGGGCAGCTTTGTGCCCCATCCGAATGTCGCGGCATTTTCATTTTCCGAAGCGACCCCTCGGAGCAGAATGTTTATCCAAAAGAAAACCTGAAAGTAATTTCCCCAGAAATGTCCCACATGAATTTGAACATAAGAAATAACAAAACTCAAGAACTAAAAGGAAAACCACAATACCGCGCACGACCGTAACATCTACCTGACAAGGTAGTCTCCCGACACTCCTGTATCAAAGACTGGTCAGAACTGAAGAGCTAGTCAACGCGAATTGGTTCTTACCTTAATCCGTTCCACGTTGAGTGGCCATCCTTCCTTCAAGATCTTTGTTGATCTTGGTAGGTCAGCCTATGTGATTTCCTTCTTAGTTTTAGGTTCTTACCTTCACTGAGGTCCGTGTCAACCTCCATAATAGTAGGAGAGGGTTTGCGAGCTTCCAAAAGCTTGGGACCCGAGTGCGGAGGACGAGACGCTTCAATACGCTTTAGTCGTTTATTTCCCTTTGTCGAAGATTCTGCCTGTGGTCGTGACCGTTTCACTCCCACAGTATTCTTCACGGCATAAACAACTGAGGATGTCATCAAACACTGTCTCCAGACGTGTCCTTCCTTCCCACACTTAGTGCATTGCTTATTGTTGCGTCGTTTATCAGTCAGGGTCTGTGGGATGCCTTGATGAGCAATAGCATACTGAGACATCCCAGCGTGATTCCCGACGCCAACATTAGGGGTCTTCTGCGGTTTGTTGTCCTTCTAACCCAAACCTTTCTCCTTCTTCTTAAACCTTCCAGTAGGCTTGGAAGTTTCCTTCTTTCTCTTCTCTCGTGGTCTTGGGGGCTTCTCGTGAATGAGATGTCCGAAATGCTTGTCATCTTTAATGGGGGCTCCCTCAGGTAGATAGCTCCCAAGGATGCGACCGCACCAAACTTCGAATCTCTCGAACACAGCTCTTGCAAAAGTGTAAAGAATAAAAGTAAACAGTAAAACTTATTATCGTTAAGCTCAGGCTTATCTCAATTAAAGTCTCTCGAGAGGATGTTGATTGTGTCGGGGTAGGAGAGTTCGCGTATAATCTTTAAGTAGTCAGACTTATACCAAAAACTCCCCCATCAGGTTACCCCGATCACTGTGAGTATGCCCTTCTCCGTAAGGGTTGCCCCGGCACCGTTACCGTGTCCCCGAAGGGCTATAGGTGTCAGCGCACTCTAGCAGAAATCTCCCATATGCACATCAGTTCCTGCAAGTTGTTTACCAGTAGACCTGCCGGAGTAAAAACCTCTGCACCTCGGTGTCTCGTCAGTGGCTAACTGTTGAGACCCTTAGGAAAGCTAACTAAATGACTCTCTTCCCATATGCTATGACCTATACAAGCACTCGTAGACATCAGCTGTCTTCCGGCTAAGTTCTATCTTTCTTGATTGCGAACTTAGGGGGTCTGTGACGCTGCCTCGGAGCGCTGTATCGGCGGCGGGACCCATAGGCGCTACCCATGGTCCCTTACCCCCGGCACACCACTCACCGTGATAAGTGTCATGCTATTAGAGTCTTCAAACAACCCACAAAGAGCCTACGGCAAAGGGGCACGTGTAGGGTGAACTGGCGTAAAACCTTCCCAGATGTCTCCGGCACTACCCGGGACTACTCTGGGGACCCTTCCGGATAGCTCACGCTAACTCCGTCGGTTTTGGTCCGTTTTACTCCGTTCTTTTTGGAGAAGGTACCTGGCCTTCTCACCTTGGCCCCCTTATATATCCTGCGAACAGCCTCCCGTCGGACGGACGGCGACGACGCATACAGTGTTATGGACATGTCTTCATAGATTCCATTTAACTAGCATAACGGCAACTCCACCCATTTTGGCCCACGACGCCCGGGGAGAACCCTGGGGCCGCAGGTACCTTTTAGGAATAATTCTACTAAGTTACAGCTTGTTCGGAGCACTATAGCTCCTCCGGTAGTCTTCCGATCAAAGTGCAATCCAGTGCGCGTCAATCGTCATTGCATAACCAACAATCCTAACATTTCTCGAAATTCCTCCCAGAACATTTTCGACAGAAGGTAGGGTAATAGTGTCCCAAAGGTAGGGTAAGTATGTCCATGGTGACACAACACCAGTCTCCATGGTAGGGTAACGTGACTTCCTTGGGTAGGGTAAACTCACCCGGCCTTCTGACCTATCCATAGGCCAGAGCGGACATTGTCACGTTATTACCACTACTTAGGTACACTTATTCCTTAAGTACCTTCTGTTCTTAGAGAATTCCGCATCATCAGATATCTCTCGGGTATGCGCCTGCATATCCGCCTCGTCTACCATCTAACCTCTTGGCCTTATGTATGGGCGTAGACGTAGGTTACCATAGCTCTATATCATAGGGTCGCTACATCATCCTCTACGTTATGACCGACTTGTCGGAGTAAATCCAACTAGTCATTGAGGCTGTCTGGATGATGGGTTTTTAATGCCCACGCGGCCTGAAGCTTTGGCGTTATCCCCGCCCTAACCTTATCCTTAACCTGTTAATGGTCTGTGTAGTTTAGCTTGTACATCAGATCAATAATCCTGTCCAGGTAAGGAGCGCTTTGGTTTGGGTTCATCACCAAGTTATTCCACTCGAGGAGATTCTTATCCCAGTTCACATTATCACCTCCGTGACTCTGCTCTAACCGTTCACGGAAACCCTTCAATGTCCGGAGCAGCCCGTTCTTGTTGAATGGCATTCCCGCTCTTTTCGCAGCCTCACACTTGATGTGAGCGTGTATCCCCCTGTACCAGTTGCGGGCTTCGTTTTCGAGAAGAGGTATGACCAAGTTGATCTTATCTATGTCCGTCAGACGGTAATGGGAAAAGTATTCGAACTTGACTTCGACCAGAGTCAGAAAACTAGCCAGGTCCGCATTCACTCCCTTAAATGTGGGAATGCCGCTTAGATTCTCCGGCTTCCTGCGACTTGATAAAGACGACGAACGAGATTGGTTTTGCAACCACTCTCGTAGTACATCTGCCCGACGATCATATCGGTCTTTCTTCTCATCACTCCAGCCATTGCGATGTGGTCCCAAATAGGGTGTGATATCAGGAAGGGAGTCGGCGTCATCATCAGAACTGTTATCAGGATCAGAATGACCCGGATCTCCTGCACCAGCCCCAAAGAATCCACCACCAGGAGGTAGGTTACCACCTCCGCTGCCTCCGGCGTTACCACCGAAGGTTTTCCTTGGTCTCTCATAACCATCAAATTGGTCGTTTCGACCGCCACAATTCCCGTCATCCGGAGGACCCCCTCCTGACGGTGCTTGTGGAGGCACTGAGCCTGCTGGCTGGTTACTCCCCGACGGTATCGGGTTTGGCGCAGCCTGCGACACCTTTAACCATTTAGCAAAAGCCGGACAGGTCTCTGGGTGTAGTGGAGGTCCCTCATGTCCTCTCTTTTCGCACCACCCCCATTTGGGTTCTTTTCTTCCCTTTCCCTTATCTTGTCTGACCTCCTTCGGTAGACCCCCCGGTACCTCTGGCGGTGGCGGTTGACAAAAGAAGTCATGACGTCCTCCATATCCAGGGCAAGTGGGGTGACAATAGGGTCCTCTGTTCGAAGGTGTCGATCCAAACCCAGAAAAGCCAGCATTTCCCGAAGGTTTAACAGGTGCCATTGGAATTCGGACCTGTGACCGGTTGGGTTGGCAGGGCGTGGTCGCGACAGGGACAGCAGTACCTTGAGAGGCCGTGGTGGGTCCGCCAGGCCCTCGCGAGGTTCTCTCGACTATATTCAACGTCTTCTCGATACGGTCAACTAGTCCCGGAGACCCAGGTCTCATGGCTGGCCATGTACATTTGACCGCGAGGGCTGCAGGCGTTGCTGCTGGAGTAGGGTTATGCTCGAAAGGTATGAGGGGACCTTGATCGAAAGTTCCCCCTAAGGGGGCGAGGAGCGGTACGGGAAATGGGAAAGCGGGTTGTGATTCGGGATGTTCCACAGGCATTACTGTGATTGTAGGAGAGTGTTCTCGAATAGGTCGCAATAGTTGAGTGGACACTCATCGTGAACCTTGTGGTCGTGCAGTCCCTATAGGACTGACGGACCGACTGCGGGCCTCCAAGGCAGAGAGCGAACGGGAGGAGGCACGAGCGAAGGAATGAGCTGCTTCGGATCTTTGATCCTTTAAGCTTTCCACGATTCTCAGTCCTAACGGGCTCAGCTGAGGCCTGTATTTCTTGTTTCTCGCAAAGAGAGTCAGTTGTCCTGCATAATCTACCGGTTTCTCCTTTAATAGGGGCACTGCAGGGACCGCCTCAATCATCAGGACATCATTGTCCTAGTCTATCTGGTATCCATCCTTCGCAGCCTTTTCCAATGCTTCCATCCGCACCCTCATTGCCTCTTGGGTTCCTCACAATACCAAGAATACTTCATGTTGCCTTTTCATCCATCCTACCGATGAATCTATGATCTGTTTCCGGAAGACCTTCTGTGTCTTCTTATTCCAATTATGCAATTCCCCCGTTGCCCTTGTGATCTGATGCATCACTTGTCATAGGATGTAGGGCTCGATGAAGTTGCACGTTGTAACAGGAGCTCCCTCAGGTAGATGGTTCCTAAGGATGCGACCGCACCAAACTTCGAATCACTCGAACTCAGCTCTTGTGAAAGTGTAAACAATAAAAGTAAACGGTAAAACTTAATATCGTTAAGCTCAGGCTTATCTCAATTAAAGTGTCTCGAGAGGAGGTTGATTGTGTCCCGGTAGGAGAGTTCTCGTATAATCTTTAAGTAGTCAGACTTATACCAAAAACTCCACCATCAGGTTACCCCGACCAACGTGAGTATGCCCATCTCCGTAAGGGTTGCCCCGGGACCATTACTGTGTCCCCGAAGGGCTATAAGTGTCAGCGCACTCTAGCAGAAATCTCACATATGCACATCAGTTCCTGCAAGGTGTTTACTAATACACCTGCCGGAGTGAAAACCTCTGCACATCGTTGTCCCGTCAGTGGCTAACTCTCGAGACCCTTGGCAAAGCTAACTAAATGACTCGCTTCCCATATGCTATGACCTATGCAAGCACTCGTAGACATCAGCTGTCCTCCGGCTAAGTTCTATCTTTCTTGATTGCGAACTTAGGGTGTCTACGACGCTCCCCCGAGAGCTGTGTCGGTGGCGGGACCCATAGGCGCTACCCATAGTCCCTTACCCACGGCACACCACTCACCATGATAAGTGTCATGCTATTAGAGTCTTCAAACAACCCACAAAGAGCCTACGGCAAAGGGGCACGTGTAGGCTTGATTGCCGTAAATCCTTCCCAGATGTCTCCGGCACTACCCAGGACTACTCTGGGGACCCTTCCGGATAGCTGACGCTAACTCCGTCAGTTTTGGTCCGTTTTACTCCGTTCCTTTTGGAGAAGGTACCTGACCTTCGCACCTTGGCCCCCTTATATATCCTGCGAACAGCTTCCGGTCGGACGGACGGCGACGACGCATACAGTGTTATGGACTTGTCTTCATGGATTCCATTTAACTAGCATAAAGGCAAATCCACCCATTTTGACCCATGACGCCGGGGGCGAACCCTGGGGCCGCAGGTACCTGTTAGGAATAATTCTACTAAGTTACAGCTTGTTCGGAGCACTATAGCTCTTCCCGTAGTCTTCTGATCAAAGTGCAATCAAGTGCCCGTCGATCGTCATTGCGTAACAAACAATCCTAACATTTCCCGAAATTCCTCCGAGAACAGTTCTGACAGACGGTAGGGTAATAGTGTCCCTAAGGTAGGGTAAGTATGTCCATGGTGACACGAAACCAGTCTCCATGGTAGGGTAACGTGACTTTCTTGGGTAGGGAAAACTCACCCGCCCTTCTGTCCTATCCATAGGCCAGAGCGGACATTGTCACGTTATTACCACTACTTGGGTACACCTGTTCCTTAAGTGCCTTCTGTTCTTAGAGATTTCCGAACCATCAGATATCTCTCGGATATGCGCCTACATATCTGCCTCGTCTACCATCTGACCTCTTAGTCTTATGTAGGGGTGTAAACGTAGGTTACCATAGCTCTATATCGTAGGGTCGTTACATGGGCTCCAAGCGACCCAAAATCAATGTACCAGAACTGGAACGATACAAGTGCCCCAATGGGACAGCATACCTTTGTTCCAACACTGATCAAGTACCGATTTGCATCTTATTAGACTGGGGTTCTACTATCTTTGTTATTAGCAAAGCTTGAGTAAAACGGTTAGGTATACCCAGCGAGAAAGGCGAGAAGCCTCTCCAAATTGAAGGGTTCGATGGGAAGCCTTCTAAGGAAAACGGATGGTTTTACACACACCCGATACAGTTGAAAATAGGAACTAACTAACATTCATGACTTGTGTCTTGCAAAGTTGTAAATATGGCCACTCAAGACATGATTATACCTTTTGGCTGGTGGCATGATCAGCACCCAATCACTAATATTGGCGACCCAAAATTATGGACCTTTGAGGAAGGAAAATGCGTTGACCATGTTCGGCCAGCACAAGAAGATATCAAAGTCGAATGGGACAAGTCCCTCCTATTTGACGACAAGGCTATATTCATCGGACCAATGCATGCCAAAGGCATGATAGCCCCATTGGAATATCCCGAAGAACCCGGGGAAATAGTTTGGGAAAGGTTTCCCAAATCTTACCAAGACTACAAAGATGTATTCTCCGCACAAGCATCCGATCGACTGCCAGATCATAGCGAATTCAATCACAAAATCGAGTTAATTGAAGGAGCCAAACCACCGTCGGGCCCATTTACCCAATGTCAGAAAAGGAGCTCAAAGATATGCGGGTATACCTGGATGAAATGATCATCAAACAATGCAAAATAACGTCTAGTGATTCCCTATATGGAGCGCCCGTACTCTTTGCTCCAAAACCAGGCGGAGGTCTATGACATTGCATGGATTACCGAAATCTAAATGCGCTAATGGTAGCAAACAAATACCCCCTACCACTCATGTCCAAATTACGAGACAGGGTGGAAGGATCAGAGATTATGGCACAACTCCATTTAGCGAACGGATATAATCGCGTACGAAGAGCAGAAGGGGATCCCAGGAAAGGGGAACCCAAGGACAAGTATGAAAAAAGTAAGGGCTTTCGGAACAAAGTACGGACTCATGCAGTACGACGTCATACCTTTTGGTATGCTCAATGTACCAGCAACGTTCCGAAGTATGAGGAATACCGTACTACGAGAATTCTTGGATCAAGGAGTTGTTTGTTATATCCACGATATCCTGGTATATTCAAAAAATGAGAAAGAACACATTGAGCTCCTAAGAAAAGCCTTATGACAATTACAATGTTATCAATCAGCCGTCTCATTAAATAAGTCAGTTTTTCAGGTAAGAGAGTTGAAATTTCTAGGTTATATCATCTCAACGACCGGGGTGTCAATGAGTGATAGAAAGGTAGACACCATCAAGAAATGGGTCCCACCAAAGTCTATAAGGGACATACAGATTTTTATGGGTTTCGCAAATTTTTACAGGATATTTAGAAAGAACTTTTCAGGAATTTGCAAACCTATTATGGAATTGTTAAAGGTAAACCCGCGGGGTTTCCTTTGGACAGACGAAGTAAACGAATGCTTGGAACTTTTAAAAGAAAGGTTCGTAACTGCAGCAATATTGTACCATTTCAAACCAGAAAGAGATACAGTAGTCGAAAAGGACGCTAGCAATTTGGCCTCATGTTGCGTTCTCTCCCAGTTTATCGAGAAACGCCTACACTTAATCGCATACCACTCCTGGAAACTAAATCCTGCCAAACGCAATTAAGACATACACGACAAGGGACTCCTGGCCATAGTCGAACCATTCAAGGAATGGCAAGATTATTTAATGGGTACCGATCGACCTATTACCGTGTATACCGATTACCCGAATCGACAGTACTTCCTTACTATGAAGACTTGGAGTGCCTGACAAATACGAGGGGCACAGACGTTAACGGATTTTAGTTTTAAAATCATTTACCGACCAGGCACAAACAGTGTCAAGCCCGACGCACTAAGCTGGTGCCCAGAGTACCGCCCGGAGGGAGGAGCTGAATGAACTGAGGAGTCAATTTTAAAGCCCGCGCATTTTGCTGTTATCCGAATCTCTATTGTACTAGAATCGGAGGATGATGAAGTAGTCCCAATGAACCCTACACGAAACCTATTCCGAGCAACGCGACTTTGTCTACAAGCAAGGTTACCAAGAAAAGGAACCCGAGAAGCGGCCGGTTATTATTTGTATGCATTAAAAGATACTGTCATACTCGGTAAAGGTCAAGCCCTACTCGAAACAGGAATAGCAAGAGCAGTACCTAAGGGACCCTATGGACGCATCGCACCCAAAAGTGGCTTAGCCACCAAACATGGGGTTGACACCTGCTCCAGGGTCATCAATGCGGACTACCGAGGAGAAGTAAAGGCCCTGCTATACAACACCCATAGGGAGGACTATAAAGCGCTGGCTGGAAGCAAAATTGCGCAGTTGATCTTAGAAAAGATCCAGATTGGTAAATTCCAGGGAGAAATAAAGTTAGATGGCACGGAACGAGGAGAACAAGGATTCGGAAGCACAGGAACTGGATTAACCAAGACCCCACCTCGCATGAACTTCCTAAATGAGGACTCAAACCTCAACCAACATTTTGACGTAACCAATGAAGAAACTCACGACCAACTCCATAAAGAATCAGTGGTCATGGCAACCAGGGTAGTGCTAAATGCAAACCCCAAGAAGTTCCACAAAGAGTTCACGTCATCCGTGAAAAAGGCAGGGGAAGAAGACAAGGACTGGAAATCCAGAAGGAAGGAATTAGAAATATTAAAAAACGATAATGCACAATGGCCTAAGCACTGGTCAACCAAAGCTGGGCTTATCTATTTCAAGAATAGGCTGTACGTACGAGCCTCAGAGGAGCTACGAATCTTGATCGTGAAAAGCTGTCACAACTCGAAAGTAGCCGGACACTTCAGACAAGAAAAAACCATAGAAATCATTACGTGAGATTTTCACGTGAAAGGATGAAGCGATTGGGTCAACGACTGTGTTCGGTCATGTGACCAATGCCAACATTGTAAGGCCCCAAGACACGCCAAGTACGGTTTCCTACAACTGGTACAAATACCTTTCGCAGCCGGAAGCTGGATTTCCACGGACTTTATTACGCAACTTCCTCAGTGGAACGACAACACCCAGATTATGGTAGTGGTCGACCGATTCACCAAAATGGCCTACTTTATCCCATTACAAGGAACAGCGAGTGCTAACAACCTGGCAACCGCATTTATACGAGAAGTGTAGAAGCATCATGAGTGGCCCACCGAAATCGTTTCGGACAGGGATGCCAAGTTTGCAGGAGAATTCTGGAAATCATGGTGCGCATCACTAGACATCAAACGAAGGATGTCAACTGCCTACCATCCTCAAACTGACAGACAAACCGAAAGAACCAACCAAGTGCTAGATGGCTATCTTGGTAGTTTCGTCAACTATGATCATGATGATTGGTGTTCCCTATTACCATTAGCTGAGCATGCATACATCAACTCTGTAATCCCAGCGCATGGTTTGACCCCATTCTACGCAAACCATGGTTATTATCTACAGATGGAATGGATCAAAGAACGAAAAGTACGGAATCCAGGAGTAACCACCTATGCTCATTGGATGAAAGAAATACATCAACAAGCCCGGGACACCCTATAACTTACTTGAGAAGCAAGAAGCAAATACTACGACCCAAAGGTCAAGCAACAACCAGAGTTCAAGGTTGGAGACCGAGTAATGCTCAATGTGAAAAATGTTGAGACAAAACGACCAGCAAACAAGTTATGCCCAAAACTTTACGGACCCTTCCAAATACTCGAACAAAGAGGTGATCGCGCTTTTAAGTTGGAGATTTCCAAACGGTGGAAAATACATCCCCTATTTCATGTGTCGCTCCTGGAACCCTATCGAACATCACTTTGACCAGAGAGGGAACAGAGGCCGCAGGCACCAGAAGAGATCAATGGAGATCTGGAATGGGAGGTTGAAAAAATCGTTAAAAGAGAGATTTTCTCCTACAACAAAAGGGTCACTGGACACATTAAACGCATACGAGAACTCAAATATTTTATTAAGTGGAATGGGTGTTCAGAGGATGAAAACACCAGGGACCCACGGGAGCATCTTAAACATACTACAGACTTAGTGGAGGAGTTTCATAGGGATAATCCAGAAATGCCACGGCTGAGGTAGGATTATCAAGAAAGGTTTTTCTAGGTGTGGACAAGTAAACACGCCGAGGTTTTTTACCCAACCTAGATAGAGTCCTAGAAGATGGAAATTTCTTTACTACGATAAAAATGTACCATATATAGATTATCCCAGAACATAGAAAGACTCGAGGACGAGTCTCAAAGCGGAGGGAGCTAACGTTACACATAGAAGCGTAATCGGTGCGGCACATGGCTTAATGCATAAGGTCATGTGTTCGACTCCGGGCCCCGCCGTAGTTATCGTGACGATATCTTATTATGATATGAAATGATACTAAGGCATCTATGCAGCCCGCTCTGCGGAGATAAGAGGCATGCGACAGAGGGGCTTTCGCTGGATAACATAGAAGGCGCTCTGCTCTACAAGATAAGACTTAGTTGAAATGGATTGCTCTGTTAGTTGTTGAACTATGACCTCCGAAAGTCTTGGTGCTGCCATTCTGGAGAAGTCGCCGCACTACCTCTAGCTCGCATAAACTAGAGTCATGCGGAAGACCTAGTTACGATTGGTTAATAACAACTCACTAGGCGAGTTATTTATCTTCATCATGCACTCTAAGCTATGCACATAGAGGAGTTATGGATAAGTCCTTTGACGGAGCTGATCACTCCACTCAGGAAGAGAGCGTGGAAGTTAGTTTTCAGGGTCAAATGGAGTTCCCACTCTACAGACACTGAATTGTTAGTATGGTAGGTACATAGTTAGGAAGGGATTTGATGTGGGCTCTGACCACCCAGACACAGACTATAAATATCGAGGTTTCTCCCTACCATTAAATCCACGCTCCGCGCCCTCTACTTTCCTCTCGCTTGAAAACATTACCGCATTCGGCCAGGTAAAACTCCAGGGTTTTGCGTGGCAACCATCTCCACACACCTAATTCCTTCCTGGCTTAGGCTTCAGTCTCTAAGTGCACAGCCCCCTCACCACCCCGCACAGCCCCATTCACTATGGAGGGGCCTGGTCCGGGCCCTTCAAGGTCTGGCTCTCGAGCCTCCAGTCGTGCCTCTCCCTACGAGTCAAGGGCTCCAACCCCCTCCCTTCCAGAAAATCTCACCCTGATAAGGGATGAACTAGCCCGCACGCTCCTCCACATAGGACAGGCAGCCCCCCCGATTCCCCCCCCCACCGACGCTCAGCTTCAGCACCTATCTGCTGGCGAAGTCATCCTCCTACCACGTGTCTGCACCGCCCTTTCCGGGATTGGCAGCATCGTCCAAAGGTTAGAGGCCCTCGAACAGTCCTCTACGGCTGCTCCTAAGGATCCTCCCTCCCTCCCTGCGTTAGCAGCTTCCGTCCGCGACCTCTCTCTCAGAGTCACGGCATCAACTGCCCGCCCCCGAGCAGCCCCGTTGGGCCCTCCCCCCCCCCCCTCCAAAACAGACAAGACGCCCACCGCCGCCCCCCCCCTCCTCCTGCTCCCCCTGGAGCTAAGTACCGCCCCCCTCCCGGCTATGTCTTAGACATCCCGATTGAAGATATCGACTCCCCCGTGCAAGTTGATGGAGTGTGGTACGGTAACCCACGCACCTTCGCGGCCAGACATCCCCGCTCCTTTGCCGCTTTCCAGTTCGCACAAGGTGAATGCCCGGAAGAAGCTACCTTCCGCCCTGGCCCTGCTCCCTCCTTCCTCACATTAGTCCCACCCTCCTCCTCCTCCTACGCCAGCGCTGCAGCCCCTCCTAGGGGCACGGTGCAACAGACCAGCGCTAAGGGCAAGAAGAAAGCAGCCACTGCAGCTCAAGTCGCGGCGTCGGGTGGTGCCCCCTGCCGGGTCCGGGAGGCTGCCCCCCTTCCTACTGCCGAACGTCGCTTCTTCACCCCTCGAACCGCCCCGGTCCCACACCCCGACGCAACTCGCCTGGCGGCCACTGCCCCTGACATCGTTGCCTCCGTTCTTCGAGAGGCGAATTGTCCCTTCCCCGTCTCCTTTTCAGCCACAGTCAACGCGCGTGACGTGATCACCCTCCTAGCTACCGATCCCCTCACGCCTGCCACCAACTACTCCCCCTACTACGAGGCGCTCGCCAACAAAATCAACCAGTCCTTTGCTGTTCGGAATAATCCCTACCGCCCCTTCCGCCCCGCACCCAATGAGGTCCAGCTGGTTATCCACGGCCTCCCTGTTGCCTTCCTCCCGCCGGATCAAACTGACCTCTTCCCCGCCCTAGCCGAGTCCATTAAGAACGCCAAGGATGTCAACATCTTCGGCGCCCGTTACCTCCAACCCGACCCAAGCCTCCGCAAGGCCACTACCTCAGTGGTCATTATTGTCGCCCCCGCCGACGTAGCCCATATTGGGTCCAAGATCCTCCTCTACTCCAAGCTCCGTAACGTCCAGAATGCGGTCTCCAAGAACAAATTCATGCAATGCAGGCACTGCTGGAAGTTTGGCCATCCGGCCCCAGCCTGTACTGCCACCATTCCCATCTGCCCAATTTGTGCGTCAAACCACACGAGGGCCAATCACCGCTGTGCCAACCCATCGTGTCCCAAGCTGGGCTACCTCAAACCCGTCCTAGGCTGCTGCCCGGCCTCCCCCCTCAAATGCGCTAACTGCTCTGGCGGCCACCCCGCTACCGACAGGTCCTGCCCCTCCCGTCCTTCCCAGCCGATGCAACAGTCCTCAGGGTCTGAGGCAGAAGATGAAGGGGAGGATGACACCATGGACCAAGACGATGCCCAGCCGGGAGCCGCGCGCACGCCCTCTCCCCCCCTCCCTGGAAACAACTCCTCGGCCACCCCCCGCCCCATTGTGGCCCCAATTCCCCGTGCTCCGGTACCCGACTCACGATCTGCTACCTTCTTCGCCTCCCTAGTGGAATCCAGTAGCCCGTCTCCGTTCCCTTCATCTTCCTTTCATAAGTGATAGCACAACCCATGGATCCAAACTTGGTGGACCGATTGCCGCCAACCCCTTCTTTCCTGTCTTTTCTTTCCATTGTTCAACATAACTGCTTAGGGAGCTGGAATGTTTTTCTTTCACTTTTTAACAGCCTCGCTGCGCTGCCATCTCCCCCCCAGGTAGTGGCCCTCCAAGACCCCCCAGTCTGGAGAGGGAAGCTACCGTCCTTTTCCATGTATAAGTGTTTCTCCCCCCCTGTCGCCTCAGGCCGTAAGCCTAAGGTAGCCTTCTTTGTTTATCAGGACCTCCTTGGAGCCTACCCTGTCCTCCCTTGTTTTTTTGATCGGCCTGACTTAATGGCACTGGATATCCACTCGCCTAGAGGCTTGTTCTCATCATCTCTCCATGTTTTTCGGATTTACAATTTGTACTCCATTAATTTTGTTTCCTCTTACCGTCTCACAGTATCACCGGCGGATGCTTTTCCTCTTCATGATTTTCCTTCCCTCACCCTTGGTGACTTCAACCTGCACCATCCTCTTCCTCACCCCCTGCGCCAGTTCTCGGACCAAGACCTGCTGGTGTCCTCCCCTTACTTCGAGGCCGCCTCCGAGGCTGGCTACAACCTGCTCAACATGCCGGGCATCCACACCAGGTTCCCCTTCGACTTGACTACAAGGCCAGGTGTGCTTGACCTGGCCTTTGCCAACAAGCTTTTGGCTCCCTTCCATGACTCTTGGACGGCTGATCTCCCCTCCACCGGGTCTGACCACATCCCCATCCTCATTAAACTTTCCACACCCTTGATGCGCAAGGCCCCTCCGAGCCCGGACTGGGACAAGTTGGACTGGCCGCCGGTACTTGAAACCCTGCGGGGTGTCGATGTCCCACCGCCGCCTTCCCTCCCTACAGCCTCCGCCCTCAGCTCATGGTTCGATTGACACCTTGGTGCCCTTTCAGCCCTACTCTTGGCCCCTGCCCCGCTAAAACGCCCCTCACTTAGGTCCAAGCCTTGGTGGTCCCCCCTGTTGACCTCACTGCGCCGTGCTTTCAATGCAGCTGCCAGGAGGTCCCGCTCCTCCCCCTCACCCACACTAAATGCCGAGGCCCGAGAGAGGCCCGCTCCCTCTACTTCAAGACGATCAAGAAGGCAAAGGCCGAGCACTGGCAGAGCTTCCTTGCCAAGGTTGACTCCCACTCAGTCTGGACAGCCAAAAGGCTTGCCACTGGAAGAGCCCCTCACCGCTTCCCCTCCTTTCCCGGCCTCTCCTCTCCCGAACAGATCAACTCAGCACTCCTGCACCACTTTTTCCCCCACAAAACCTCCACTCCCACCCCGTCTATCCTCGGGCCCTTCCGAGATTCGCCCCCTCTCACCCCCGAGGAGGTACAGAAGGCCCTGTCTAAGTCATCAAACTCGTTAGCCCCAGGTCCAGACCAGATCCCTTACGGGGTCTGGAAGAAGGTCCATGCAGCTAATCCCTCCCTCCTTGTTAACCTCCTCTCTCCTTTATTAGCTTTTGGCTTCCACCCCCCCTCCCTCAAAAAGGCCAACGGAGTCGTTCTCTCTAAGCCAGGTAAACCAGACTACTCCTCCCCCACCTCCTTCCGCATCATTGTCCTCCTCCAGACAGTCTCAAAGATCCTAGAACGGATTGTTGCCTCTCGCCTTTCCCTTATTGCCCGCTCACGCGGCCTAATCAACCCAAATCACTGTGGCTCACTCCCTGGACTCAGTACCTACACCGCCTGCGCCGACCTCACCCACGAGATTCGATGCCTCCAGAGGCCCGGGCTCAAAGCCTCGTCACTCTTCCTTGACATCAAAGGGGGGTTCGACAACATCAATTCAACGCTACTCACTACTTTCATGAAGTCCAGGGGGGTGCCTCCGTACATCTGTTCCTGGGTTCAGTCTTTCCTTTCTAACAGACATTGTCGTCTTCTCTTTCAAGGATCTCCCAATGTGTTCTCTCCAGTGCAGGTGGGCGAACCACAAGGGTCTCCTATTTCTCCTCTTCTTTTTGTTATCTATATGTCTCCTCTTCATTTGAGCATTCCCAAGGGAATTATGTTTTCTTATGTTGATGATTTTACTGTCACGGTGGCTTCTCTCTCTTACAGGCGCAATGTTCAGCGCTTACAACATTACTTTTTGGCACTGAAGAGGAGGGCGAGTACTATAGGCATGTCCTTCTCTGTGCCCAAGACCGAACTGACCCACTCGAGGACCTCGAGGGACCATGGGGCTCGTTGCTACACCCCAGTCACTTTGGATGGTACCCTCTTCCACCCCGCCGGGCTGGTTCGCTGGCTTGGCTACTGGTTTACCCCTAGCCTGGAAACCTCTCCTCACTTCGCAAAACGGTTGGCGCTCGCCCAGGGGGCCTTTGCTATCGTAAGACAACTCTCTCCCCCCGGCAAAGGCTTGCCGCCTTATCTCAAGCGTAGGCTCGCCGTGGGGCTCATCCTCCCCATCCTTTCCTACAGGGCCGATCTTCTGCTGCCCAACGCTTCTTCACTCCACAAGATGGAGGTCTTCTGGAACCGGGTCCTCCGATGGGTGACCAACTGCTTCCACTCTACCCCTACATCAATCCTCCCCTGCGAGGCCAGCATTCCCCCTCTGGTAGTCCTTCTCCCCGATAAGCGCCGGATGGCGGCCTTGAGGTTGGCCTGCTCCCCGCCCGAAATTAGCCCGGCCACGGCCAGGCTCCCCTCGTCCTTTCCCTCCGCATCAGCAGCAAGGGCCCCGGACTCCAACCGGGCTCTGTCCACCGGACTGAAGGGAAACGCTTACCCCCTGCTCTGGAAGACCCCCAGACCCTCTCCTGCCGTAAGGTCACACCTGCCCATTGATGGCATAGCTCACTCCATCGCTCAAATCACTGCCAAAGGAACCCTCCCAGGCCTGAACAGGTACCTAGTCCCCGGCGCGATCAGCAATCTCTCCTCGTCTCAAAAGTACTCCCTCCTAAAAGCTACTACTCGGTCCCTCCTCTCTCAGGACTGGGCCCTACAGGCCCCCCCTCCTCTATACTATCCCTATCCTCCACCGGAGGCCCCACACCCCTTCATGGGGCTGGAGCGCTTTCTAGCTGGAAGAATACATCAGATGAGAGCTGGAAAGAGCTATCTAGCTGCCCATACCCCCTGGAACGAGCCAGACAAACCCACAACTTGCCCAGCCTGCGGCCTAGAGCCAGAGACTATACAACACGCCATCCTCTCCTGTCCCTCTAAGGCCGCCTCGAGACTGCTCCATATCCCGGGAGTTGATTCTTTGGGCGGCGAGGCTTCCCTGTGGACTGATAAGGACCTCTTATGGGGCCTGGCGCGATACATCTCCGATACCAGAACCAACTTTCCCCCCCCCATGGGCGGGGGACCGGCTTCGCCCGGCACCAACCCTGTTTCAGATTGAAGAAGTGGTTCTTTCTGTTATCTTTCCTGGTTTTAACTTGACTTTTCGTGCTTGATGTTATCCCTGTGCGGGAGGAGGCTTGTCTTTCCTTTTGTGATTAGTCGCCCTGGCGGGCGCAGTGAGTTGCATTACTCACAGGCGGGGATTACTGGCTGAGAGATATTTCGTTATTGTTTGTTGCTTTTGACATTAAGGTTTTGTTTTTGCCATAGCTAGCGCTCCATGCAGGTTCTTGTACCTTAACAAAGAATATATGAAGTTAAAAAAAAAGAAAAAAAAAAAATCCCTACCATTAAATCCATGCTCCGTCTCGGCTACACCTCCGGCGATTGAAAACTCAACACCACAGTTTCTATTGTGAGTTTTTTGTTTCATTGCGAAACATTCTCTATTCTCATGCCCACTGCTGCCTTTGGCCTCGACCTAGGGGAGTCTGGCTCTTCTCTCCTCTGCCGCCCGGGGTATTGACTTCAGTCTACCGTCGCAGGGTCCTCTCTCTCCTTAGGGGTTGGTCGTTCCAAGGCCCTCCTCAGCTGGCTGGCAGGTGGTGGGATCCCTTTGACTACAGTAACGCTATGTCTCCCAAAACAAGGAACTACATGAGAGACGCCGTAAAACACCTGCTATGCTTTGCCTAGGCGGCCGTTGATGATCTTCCTTACTCCCCCTTTCTCCTCCCCCCACGCGTGGCAGGGACTCCTCTCCTCCTCCTGAGTTCACCTCGCTTATCGTTTTCACAGTCGGCAACCCCTTAACCACTATCATCAGACTGCCAGGACTACAGTTACAGTAGGGGAGAACAGCCAACAGGCTACCGTCGATGTCCCCATTCTCTTGTTTCACTAAGAGGCTGCCTAGTCAGACACGAACACGATTACCAATAGACAATGTTTAAGGACTTTGGGGCTGCCCCACCCCTCTCCTCTCCCTACGGTCGGATCGGCTGGCACCCTACTGCTACACCTTCCCCTCCCCCAGGTTATCGCCTACAGCTGGCTGGTCTCCTCTGTCTCTCCACGGTATTGCACTGTCTTGTTGGAGTGGGTCTGGCGGGGGCCCCCGATCTTAGTGTGCTTCGTCCATTGCTTCCCGCTTGAATGAGTGGACTCGCCCTTCGTGGCCTAGGGGCCTGCTACTAACCTTTCTTTTGTCTTTTTGGGATTCCTCAGCCGGTTTTCCTGGCCCTTCCTACTTTCTTCTTAGTTAGGATTTCCTTGGTCATCTATCTAGCCAGGCTTGGGTTTCTTTTCTTTGAGGCGAAATGCGCGGTTGGCTCCATATCAGATAGCCTTGGAGGATTGGCTTTTTCCTGTGGCAAGAGAAGGAATATGGGTTTTTTGTCGCCATAGCGAGCGCTCCATACCTTTTTTGTACCCTAAACAAATAATCAATGAGTCAAACAAACAAAGCAAAAAAAAAGAAGAATCCCGAGCTTTAAATGTATCCTCAGCGACCGGAGAAGAGATCTTATCAATATATTCGTTCTACTTTACTTCTATCTTTATGAGCGTTCCTAACTATCTCCGAGACAGAACATTACAGGGCCTGGTGTATACTCCCTTGACCTTACAGTTACCTACCCCCTAACACCCCATGCCGTAGACGCGGGTACTGGAATGGGTCACAATCTTGACCCTCCGGCCGTAGAGGGTCTGAATGAGGGCCCAGCCGCCAATGATGGCCAGTACCAATGAGAGGCTGCTGAGAGTCGTCACTATCCCCGCCCGGGTAAAGAGCATCATGAGAATGCAGCCCAGGCTCATGGTGTTGGACAGGTCCAACCAGCATGTCCTGCCAATGCGGTTTCATCTTACAACTTGCAAACAGGTTAGTTCATTTCTAAAGATTCATGTATATTGTTGTTTGCACTTACTGACTGCGAAAACCTAGACTGGAGCGCGCTACTTGGACGGCCTTGTGCGGTGCGTGTTGTTTGTGTCTGGCTGTCAAGATGCAGTCAGGCTATACATGGGAACGAAAGGCAGGAAGCGCAAGCTGCTTCAAACTACCTCTCTCTTTTCTGGCGTCCTCCACACCTCTATGGAACCAAATTTGAAGAGTTAGATTCCTATGATCTCCAAGGATTGTGCGCAATGATTATGAGACGGGTGCCGCAGCAATGCTTTCGCTACATCCTTGGTGCAACAGGCGTAGGGCACAGGAAGCTAGGAGCATTTCCATAGGAACCGTGATCTTCAGTGGACATTGTGTTCATCAACAATGATGAAATGGTGCGTGCCTGGCTGCTATCAAATCCAGTTCTGCCAGACCCTCTAGATCTATTAGTATATTGTTATCGTGACGTCGGCGATACGAGATCCCAAACACCACCATTGAGGGGGGAAACTTACCTTCCCGAACATGCGGCATTCAACTAGGGCAGGGACTGAGGGGCACACATTGGTCAGATGCATTTCAGGAGCCCCCAAAGGGATGCCGGAGCGGAAGATCATTGCGGTAAGGACCCGGTAAAGGTGCCCAATTAGGACATCTTAATGGGAGTCCAGCAGTTGGGATTTAGTCCGGACGTCGAGAGATCAGGCTATGAGCGTAGCAGTAAAACCAGGCAAATGCTTACCCAGATCCCGAATCGGGCTGACAGGGTCGCACACAATCCTTCAATAAACGTCTGCCGTTGCAACTGGAAAGATAGAGTCTCGTGAATAGAGAACGATTGCTGGGTTTTCTGCCTCCTCTGCTAGCTGACGAAAACAAACAGAAACTGGGCGCTGCAGTTGACATTGAGAACCTGGAGTTGCCGAAGGCGAGAAAGCTCTGCTTGTGGCGATAGGGTGTAATACGGTAGTGACAACTCCAGGCACACACTGACCCATGGTGTGATGTAGGTTAGGGTTTGAACTCATTGTGACGTCAGCGCCCGCATCGACGAGTACTTGATTAGAGGACGTCTTAGCTCCTGTTGCCACTTAAAAGGTCAATTTAGTGTCTTCACGATGATAAGGGTCAATTTAGCTAGTCTACAATCATTTGATTTAGAGGAATTTGTATGAATTTACATAAAGTGTATATTAAGAGAAAAAACTGTCTGACGTAGGTGGATGTCTTAGTGAGGGCTGCGTATACACTCACGCATACGCTTTGACTTATGGGAGTGATGACGACCGGGCGAGACGGTCAGGTTATAAGAACCTCTTCCACACCAGGCTTCTTCCCTCGTTTCCTCTCGCCCCCACACCACGCTCAAGCTTCCATATTCACCCGTCGACATACTACCCTCAGCTGTCCTACCTAACCTCCCTCATACAGAACATATACTCCACCCATCAAGGTTGTTTTTTTCATTTTCGGGAGCTCGTGCCCGGCGTCAATTGTCCAGGTTGTTTTTCTTCTTTACTCCAAACAGACAAACCTCTCTGGTGTCCCCTCCGATGGCATTCAAAAATGCCACCCAAAACTGTGCAAACTGCCACGGGCGCGGGAACCATGTATCTCCTATCAAACTAATTATATCCGACCAATATTGATCGCTCTATGTTTGTCAGACGTCCAGCAAGTCAACAAGAATACGCCGAGGGATCAGCCAGACAGAGACAAGCTCTCCCCGAGCCTTGTGCCGTCGCCAGTACGAGTCGTGCGGGACCCCACAAAAAACCGCAATTCGAACAGGATGTTGAAGATTCACTGTAAGCAAAAGAACTCCGATCCACGTGCTGGGAGACTAGAAACTCAGATGTCTTAACTAGGGGATGCTATGGGGATATTGTGTACGTAAAAATTTGGTATGGCTTTCCCCACTCCTGCCGGCTGACCAAGCTGTACAAGTCCTGCTGGAAGCATATAAAAGCCTATATCACGACTTGGGGTTGGGACCCGATGAGCCTGAGCGAGGCCCAGCTAGACTCGGTGACTTCTTTTGCCCGCTCGCTTCCCTCCATGGCCGGCCGCATCAATGAGATTGAGGCCAGGTACTGCCCCGACAGCGTTGTGGAACTCGTTCGTCATATGAAGATCTTGGTCAAGGACATGGCCAAGAAACTTCAGACTATGAACAAGCGTTACAAGGCAGGGGATGATGGTGGTGGCGACATCATTGGACGTATGAGTAAGTATTATGTGCTACGTGTCTTGAACTGTCACAGTACTAACAAATATTCTTAGTGGCCAAACATGACTGGTCCTCTGCATACTGCCCATGGGCAGTAAGGATTCACATTGTTCGCCAAATGGGTGCTCCCCCTGGCTAGCATCCATTGTTAGACCTCTCATGGCACTCTCCTGATAGCAATCGAGGAGTAGCATGGGAGGTCCTAGAATCTGTGGGTATAATAGAAGTTCTCCGGATGATCCAGGCGCAAGGTGTGGAGAACCAGGTTGGGTACCCCAGGGACCTGATTAGTGCGACAGGTCAGGGCGTCCGGTTAGTACCCCTGGAACCCCAAAACCCTCTTTCTCTCTCTGACATCATCTTCTTACATGGAGATAAGGATGTCTGTGTTTGGTTTTTTGCAAACCAGACAGACGGCAAAGAACCCCTTGACCTCATGGTCCGGGAGTCACGTCAGGGGGAGGGAGAGGAGGAGGGCGACCAGATGCCAGAGCCAGCTGGTGGCTGATACCTCTTGCTTGACGGAAATGTCTGGGATCGCTAGCCACTGGCTCAAGGTACGTGGGGGGCCATGCAAGAGGAGGAGGTCGACAGGGAAGATAAGAGGCCGGAGCATGAGGACGAGGATGAGAATATGATTCCAGCGGGCATAAGCAACGTTGTCATTGTCTTTGACCGGACAGGGGTATGATTTAAAAGTTGACGTACTTGCAGATATGAACGTAATGGCTAATTACAAATACAGGACGAAGAAAGCGGTGCTAGTAAATCTCAGATGGCCGCACCCTATGGGAGCCAGTTTTCTCCATGATTTAGTACGTGGTTGGTGGGCGCTTCTGTAGCGAAGATTCCACCACTGAACAAGGATGACGCTCCCTCCCGCGAACCTGCATGCCGGTACCATCGCCGCACCCCAATGCCAGAACCAACCCCTCCCCTGGCAGAACCTGTATCCCGGCACTGTGACATCTCCCCAGTACCAGAACCAACACCTCCGCCACTGGAATCCGTGTCCAGGGGCTCTCACGCCGCCAGGCTGGTAGAACAAACCCCTGCCGGTCCAGAACCTGTGTCCCAGTACCGTGACGTCTCCCCAGTACGAGAACCAACACCTCTGCCACTGGAACCTTTGTCCAGGGGCTGTTGCCCCCCCCGGCCGCGAGAACGAACCCCTCCCCCCACAGAACCTGTCTCCCACCAGCATCCCATCTCCCAGCGCCGAGAACCAAGCCCTGCCCCTCCGCAACATGTGTCCCAGGGCCGTCGCCCCCCCCGGCCACAAGAACAAACTCCTCCCGCCCGTAGAACCTGTGTCCCGCCAGCATCGCGTCTCTGGCGCTGGGAACCAACCCCAGCCCCTCCAGCACCAGTGTCCTGGGGCCATCACCCCCCCCCGCTGCGAGAACCAACCCCTACTCACCCACAACCTGTGTCCAGTCTGCATCGCCTCTCCCAGCGTCAAGAACGAACCCCGGCCCCCCCCGAACCAACCAAGGCAGAGAAGATGAAGGCGGTCGTAGACATGCGAAAAGAGAACCCATGGATGTCAGAGTTCATGCAGGGCCCAAGATCATCTCCCAACTCTCCGAGTTCACGCCCTAGACAGTTGAGATCTGCGTGGCTCAGTAGTACTAGGCATGATGGCACAATTAACACCTCATCCGCCGAGCCACCTGCGAGTGAGGTTCGCAATTTACGTCAACTCCCGTCGACAGACGCGGGGCCTGACACTTTGTTCTGACTCCCGTAGTCCCGCGAGCTTCTGAAACCCTTTGCCTGCCTCCTCTTCCCCCCCGGGCCGCTCGAAGCACGGCTAGCCAACCCCCTCCCATGACCCCCGATGCGACTAGGACTGCTTTGTGTCCTGGCTCCCGAGCTGCCCCAAATTCTTGGAGGAAAAGCCAAGAGAGTGGCACCAGTGCAGGGAAAGCACATCGTCCAGAAAACCCCATCCCGCCTGGCGCTGATGGGCAGCATCGGGCCGATCAAGCCCCACGCACCCTCCGACTTGCCGCTCCCCACTCCACACTTCCTCTGAATAATCATTATCTCGTGCCAGGTTTTTTCTTTCCTTTGCTCTTTTTTCGCCAGCTTTCAATTTCTTCTTGTTTTGTCCCTGTTTTTGCTCCAATGCTTGGGTTCGTTTTCTGCCTGTGTGGTTTTTTCTCTCTCTCTCTTGGGCGTCTAGTTCTTTGGTTCCTTTTGCAAGGGTTTCTCTTACCCCTTTAGGCATCTTGATCTCCTATTATCTTTTCCGGGGTTTCTCATCCGCGCTTTAGCGTCCTGTTACCATGTTTTTTTTTCATTCTTAGGTTTTTCTATCTTGCTTGGGCACTATATACTGGATTTCTTCCTTCACCACCACTTGGTCTTCTTGCATTCTGAGACTTTCCTTCCCCGGTTGTTCCTGGTCCTCTGGTTGTCTGTCACTTGGTGTTTGGAACTCCCGTTGCTTCAACATCTTTTACTCTACCACCTTTTTGTTGCATGATTGGGCATGCTGGACGGACTTGTATTCTTAGAAATTTCTTCTCTCAAGGTGGGCGACCTGGGTTTTCAATCCCCTTGCTTCAATATGTGGTATACTCCAAGTTCGCCCCTGCGCCAGTACTCGAGTACACCCCGAACCAGGCCCCTACTCGGTGACCCCTGCGTTCCCAATCCCTATCTAGCCAGCCTGCTTTGGGTGTCACAGCAATTTTCCAGTAATTCTTGAATGCGAATCATTTGTATCTGACGTTTTCCTGAGTCGAGTCCAGGTCCGCATTAGACTTTGGTTTCCTCCAATCCCATTTAGGCGTAGTCTATATCTAGCGTGAACTTATACCGCTAAACACTACCTGTAATAGCTAGATTTTGGAAGCCACTCTCCTCTGCCATGTCCTTAATTTCCACTTTTGTTTACACCTGAGATCACGCTCTATGACACCCGAAGGCTGAAGGGAATGATGGTGGGCATAGAACAGATCAGTCAGAAGTTGCCTTTTCTGTAGTTGAACCATTGAGATCAATCCCAAGTGATACTACATGATCCTCTGATGTGCCGAAAAGACCGCACTCAACTGTGGCCAGGATGGCGATGCACACATAGCTGTTTATTTATTTGACGTTTTATTCTTGCTTCTCCTAACCGCCTGTAAAAGTATGTTCCGAACCCCCACCTCTTGGTACCTTGGGAAGACAAGCACTCATTGCTGTAAACTCTTGTGTGGTTTCCAAGATTCCAATTCTCGCCATCTACTAGTAAGAAGTATGTTGGGCTTTGTATCAGGTGACTTGTTTTAAGTTTTAGCCTTTGGAGGTGTTAAGTCTGGGCTATTTCACAATTGGCTATAGCAATGAAAAGCGGGCATTGATCAGGTTGCCTGCTTCCCAAGTTGGCAAAAATGAAAGGAAAGACAGCATATCAGTTGAGGTTGAGAACCTAGATTTGCCCAAGGCGAAAAGGGTCGACTTGTAGTAATAGGATACAATAATGGCAACTCTAGGCGCACACTGGCGCATGGCGTTGCGTAGGTTAGGGTTTGTATTCACAGTGATATCGTGGCCCCCCCCCCACGCATTTACGAGTACCGTACTTGTGCTCGAGTAGAGGACCAGTTAGCTCATGTTGCATCTTAAAAGGTTAATTTAGTGGCATTATGATAAGGGTCGATTTGGCAGGTCTACCATCAGTTGATTTAGAGGAATTTGCATGAATGTACATGAAGTGCATGTGAAGAGAAAAAACTGTCTGACGTAGGTGGACATCTTAGTGAGGCCTGCATATACTCTGCTCTTACACAGTAACCCTAAATAGGAAAGACTGGTTACGGGGGTGATGACAACCGGAAGAGATGGTGGGGTTATAAGAACACCCTCCTCCACCCCAGGCATCTTCCCTTGTTTCCTCTTGCCTCCACACCACACTCAAGCTTCCTTATTCGCCCACTAACACAATACCCTCTGCTGTCCTACGTAACCTCCACCATCCGGAACGTATCCCCCCCACACATCAAGGTTGTTTTTTTCGTTTTCGGCCGCTCACGCCCGGCATCAATTGTCCAGCTTTTATTTCTTCTTTGCTCCAAACATACAAACCTCTCCGGTGTCCCCTCTCCTGGTATTTGAAAATGCTACATAAAACTAGGCAAAATGCTGTTGGGAGTAGGAAGTAAGTATCTTCTATCAAACTAGTTATATCAGACCAATATTGATCTCTTTATGTTTTTCAGACATCTAGTGAGTCAACCAGAATATGTGGAGGGATCAGCCAAACAGAGAGAAGATCTCCCCCGGGCTGCTGCCATTGCTGGTGCAAGTTGTGGGGGACCACACAAAGGACCGGAATTCAAACCGGACGTTGAATATTGAAAGTAAGCAAAAGAACTCCGATCCATGTACTGGGAAGCCAGAAACTCACATGCCTTAGCCTGAAGCACCCTGGAGCCTGCTGTTTGCCCCACCGTTTGCTCCGTCGTGCTGCCGCTGGGTAATCAAGATGCCTAGCCCAAGGGGCAGCATCGGGCCTTCGTAACCGCGAGGTGCCTGGGGCCGCGCTGCGACACCAGGACGGCCGCAAACATCTCTTGTGTCTGGTACATTCTGTGTCCGCCCCCTCGCGTCCCACGGCACCAATTTTCCATGTTTTTTTTTCTTTGCTCCAAACATGCAAGCTTCTCCCATGTCGCCTCCCCCAACATTGGAAAATGCTAGCCAGAACTGCGCAAAGCGCCATTAGGTGGGAAAAGTAAGTATCTTCCATCAAACTAGTTATATCAGATGAATATTGACCTCGCTATGTTAGTCAGATGTCCGGTAAGTCAACCAGAATATGCTGGGAAATCAGTCAGGTGCCCTGGGCCCCACAGTTTGACCGGTCGTTTGCCCCGTCATGCTGCTACCTGGACCCAAGGGGCAGCATCGGGCCTTCTCAAGCCTAAAGTGCCCTGGGCCAGGCTGTTCGCCCCGCTGTTCTCCCCGCTGTTCGCCCCGTCATTGGCCCCGTCATGTTGCCACCTGGCCCCAAGGGGCAACATTGGGCGTTCTCAAGCCTGAAGCGCCCTGGGCCCCGCAGTTCTCCCCTCTGGTCGCCCCCTCACTGGCTCCGTCATGGTGCCACACTGCCCCGAGGGGCAGCATCGGGCCTTCTCAAGCCCGAAGCGCCCCAGGTCTCACTGCAACACTGGGACGGCTGCGCCCCTCCAAGCCCGGCAATCAACCAGGACAAGGATGAGGGTACGATGCCACCGGGGATAAGAGACGCGGTGGCTATCTTTGACCGGACTGTGGTATGACTTAAAAGTTGAGGTACTTGCAGATATGAACGTTATGGCTAATGACCAACACCAGACAAATAAAGCGGTGCTAGTCAAGCTCGGATGGCAGCGCCCTTCGAGAGCTAGTTTTCCCCCTCATCTGGTACACTGTCGGTGGGCACTGCTGTAGCGAAACTTCTGCCACTGATCAAGGATGTCGCTCCCCCGCACGAACCTGCATCCCGGCACCGTCGGCCCACCCCAACGCCAGAACTATCCCCTCCCCTAGCAGAACCTGTATCCTGGCACTGTGACGTCTCCCCAGTACGAGAACCAACACCTCCCCTACTGGAACCTGTGTCCCGGGGCCGTCACCGCCCCCCCCGCCTCCGGCCGCGAGAACAAATCTCTCCCTGCCAGAACCTGTGTCCCGGCACCGTCACATCTCTCTAGTACGAGAACCAACACCTCCGCCACTGGAACCTGTGTCCCCGAT
>LN891249.1:59708-92101 GCA_900010015.1 Tuber aestivum
CACCCGTGAGCATCAGGATGCAGGAGGGTGTGGATGCGAAGGTCAGGACGCAACAACGGATTCAGCCCATATTCTGATTAACAGTTTACATCCTGTGCATCCTGTGCGTCAGAGGCACAGGATGCACTGGATGCAAGAGCAAATTTTTGCTGATGTGTACAGCTACGCGACAGCATCAACCAGGCCCTGGCCTCCACTCTCATCCAGTTTGTCTCCTTCTGGGATGACCATGTTACCCTCACTACTATGGACATGGTTAGAGTGACCACTGTCAACAGCAAAGTTGGCACCTTTTTGCACCTTATTCCTGGTGCGTCTACCATCCACCTGGACACCCCTGCGACCCAGCCTCTGGTACATGGCATCACTACCTCCACCCCTCGGGCATCTCTTGCCCAAGAACTCACCACCTTTAACTCAGGCTTATCTCTTATCAAACTCCCTATGTGGCTTACATCAGAGATATCATGCATTGGCAAACTTGCCTCAACTGTCGTTAATTCCATCACTGGATCCAACGCTCCTTCCTTTGTTGGCAAACGCCTCTCTGCATTCTCCAACACCTACCTTACTAAACGCCATTTACGCATCAACCAATACACCCAGTGTGCCAACTGTCACAAGTTTGACCACTACAGCATCAAATGTATCCTGCCTCCTTCCTGCCACTGGTCCCTCCTCCCTCACCCTACTGGGGATTACTCCTGCCCCGCTACCACCTGTCGCCTTCGCGGCCGTCCCTGCAGCCATACCACACCCAGGTGTGTGAACTGTGATGGCCCACACAAATCAAATGCACTTGGCTGCCCTTCTTACACCTGTCCAGATACCCAAGAATCTGAGGCCTCGGAGGAACATGAAGAAGAGGTGGACATGGTTGGCTCGACATAGGTTGGGATACCTATAACAATAATGCCCTAGGGATGTCTCGGGTTGGCTACTATGGTGCAAGGGATGTGGCTGTTAAGGCCTACCGCGACTGATTGCTTAGGGGAAACTGGCTTCATACCGCCTCTTTGTCATGGTCCTGTTAAGTGACAGTACTGGAACATTTTCCTGGGTGCCGGGTGGGGTTGATTTTAGTGGATTTCCTTGGTTATGATATTATGAGGATTTTAGGTACGAGACTGGGGCAACGCTGCCAGTGGTAGTGATTTACTGATTGGGCTGGGATTTCTGTGGCCTGGATAGGTGGAGCGGATAGGTGCGGAACTGTTAATGGTCTTATACTTTAGGTTTGGTATTGGTGCTCGCTCAATGGAGTGGTTGATGGTAAGGGAACAGAGGATGACTATCTTGTATTTAGTTGCCTGTTTTTAGTGGGGGTAGCAGGGCCCCAGTCCCAGCGGTGGATCCCAGCCAGCATTAAGCTCCTGTTGGGAGGGCACGCGATAATAAGCTATGTTTTGGCATGACGAGTATAAACAAACTTAGATATTATTCGGACACCCTTTCTTACGTACTAGGGAATTATCTTATCCACTACAATACCTTGCTTTGGCCTGACCAGGGTCAAAGTTTCTCCTCATCATCTCCATCATGGGGTCATCACCCCCTCTCATTCCACAACCTCATACACAGCCCAATGCCGCTTCACAGGGTTGGCTGTCACCTATCTTCCGGGCTCAGGGGCCTCACTTGCTTAAATGCCCATGAAGTGGCACCACCTCAACCATACGATACTTGGCAGACGACTATGAAGGTCCCAATGGCGCCTTCCTGTATATGTTTGAAGAGTTGGTAGAGGCACAGCACGTTGAGTCACCGCTCAACTTTGCAAAAGCCTTTCCCATTATGATCTACATGATACAAACTTTGTATGAAGACTACAGGAAGGCGACCGATGGGCTAACCGAGCACATCACCGCCCTCACTGAGGAGTTAGATGCCCTCCGTGCCTCCACTCTATCTCAGCCTCCTCCTACCACTGCTCTGCTGGCACCTCCTACTACCGATACTACAGAGCAGCCCTCTGTACCTCCTCCACCTTCCACCCTTCCCCATACCCTACCTCCTGGCCCTGCAGCTCCCGCTTCTTGGGCTACCGTTACTAGGAGGGGATGGAAGCCCTCTCAAAAACGCCACAAAGCCAGGCCCCAAGCCAGCCAAACCCCCCTCTTCCTGGGTTAAGCCCCTTACCGACAACAAAAAGGGCCCCACCATGCGCGAGGGTCAGCTCATCATCAAAAGAGACGCTGCTCCCCTTACCTCTCCTGCTGTACAGCTACGCGACAGAATCAACCAGGCCCTGGCCTCTACTCTCATCCAGTCTGTCTCCTTCTTAGATGGACACATTACCCTCACTACTATGAACAAGGTTAGAGTGACCACTGTTAACAGTAAACTTGCCACCTTTTTGCACCTTATTCCTGGTGCCTCTACTGTCCACATCGACACTCCTGCCACCCAGCTTTGGTACATGGCATCACTACCTCCACCCCGCTGTTATCGCTTGGCCAAGAACTCGCCACCTTTAACTCAGGCTTATCTCTTACCGACCTGCCTAGGTGTCTTATCTCAGATATAGCCCGCATTGGCGAACTTGCCTCAACAGTCGCTATTTCCATTACTGAACCCAAGGCTCCGTCTTTTGTTGACAAACACATCTCTGCCTTTTCCAACACCTACCATACCGAACGCCGTTTACGCTTCAACAAATACTCCCAGTGTGCCAACTGCCACACCTTTGGCCACCACAGCATGAAATGTATCCTGCCTCCTTCCTGCCGCTGGTGCCTCCTCCATCACTCTACTGGGGATCACTCCTGCCCTACCACTACCTGCCATCTTCAGGGCCATCCTTGCAGCCATGCCACACTCAGGTGTGTGAACTCTGATGGCCTACATGAATCCCATTCACCTGTTTGCCCTTCTCGCCCCCGTCCAGATACCCACCAATCTGAAGCCTTGGCGAAACATGAAGAGGAGGTGGATATGGTTGGTTCGACATAGGGTGGGATACCTATAATGATAATACCCTAAGTGTGTCTTGGGTTGGCTATTACGGTGCAAGGGGTCTGGCAGTTAGGCCTGCCTCGACTGATTGTTTAGAGAAAACTGGCTTTGTACCGCCCCTTTGTCATGGCCATTCCAAGGCACAGTATTGGAATGCTTTCTTGCATGCCGGGTGGGATTGATGGTGTTGGATTTCCTTTGTTATGATGATTATAAGGAATGAGGCATGGGACTGGAGGTATGCTGCCAGTGGTAGTAATTTATTGATTGTGCTGGGATTTCCGCGGCCTGGCTAGGTGGAGCAGATAGGTACTAGACTGTTGATGGAGCCGTACTTTAGCTTTAGTGTTGGTGCTCGCTCACTGAGGTGGTTAACGGTATGGGGAGGGAGGATCAGTATCTTGTATTTAGTTGCCTGTTTTTAGCAGGGGTAGCAGGACCCCAGTCCCATTGGTGGATCCCAGCTGGAGTTAAGCTCCTGTCGGGGGGGCGCTTGGCCATAAGCCAGTATTGGCGTGATGAGTATAAACAAAATTACATTGAATTCAGACACCTGTACCTAGGAATTACACTCTCTATCATTTGCCATCCTCTTGAACCCCTGAGCCCTGACCCCAAACTCCTGAATCCCGAGCCTTGTACAACTCGCTTCGGTTGTGCCCCCGCACCTAGATCTCGTCTCCAGAATCCCGCCTGTCCTGCTCGTGGTATGTCTTGGGTTGCCCCACCCTCCGGCCTTGCCCGTTACAGAATTTAACACTTGATTGGAATATGCAACTCCATATGTTCTTGAAGTCACAGCTTAAAGTGGAGAACAGTGGGCGCCAGGCAGAGCTTGCACCAGATCTAACAGCATTAATTACTTCAAGAAAGTCATGAAAAGAGGTAGCTCTTGTAGTTGCTTAGTTGACTGGATTGGGAACCGGGGTTATGAATAGAATACTAAGATCAGAGGTCGAATAGACTCAGTCTGGAAAGCTGCCATCTCCGAAACAAGGAAAAGATGTTAAAGTAACTAGTTGGCTTACTGTCCTGGCCACTTCGCCTGGGCGGAGGAAAGGGGAGTGGCATTTTTGGTTCCATATATCAACTGTGGTTTTCTTGGTTGCATTGTAGGATTTTGTTTGTATTATGATTGGGGCATATTGTCGTACAACAGAACTAGGTGGTCTCTGATGGAAAAATTATGACTACATTTAACACCAAGGAGTTTCTTTTGTATGAGTGATCAAGGAGAACTTTCGGTGTATATGAAGAGGTGTGCTTCTTCATATTTTACTTTCTTTACGCAATCTGGTAATCTCCTTCAGACACTAGTACCTGGGAATTATATCTGTCTTCTGCTTGGCATCCTCTTAAACCCATCAACCCTAGGCCTGAATCCCTGAACCACAAACCTTGTACAACTCAGCTCAGTGGTATACCTGTACCCAGACCTTACCTCCAAACTCCAGCCTGCTCTGATCATTCGGTATCTTGAACTACCCAATCCTCAGCCCCTGCCTGCTATACCAGATTGCTACTACCAGGACCCAACCCACATCAAACCATCTTCCAACTACCCCACCATATGACCAGTCCCCTACATGCTCTTAAGGCCTTAAATGATGACGACATCCAAAATCTGACCCCTGACCAACGCTATACCCAGTTCACCCTCAGTAGAAACCTAGCCAACTAGGTACTACGTATATCTGTTCCTCCTCTCTGAAACCCAATACCTGTACCGCCAGAATAGACCTCCTATTAGCAACAGAGGCAACTATACTGGAATGTCCTAATACAAGAAGAAGATGATGCCTGAACCTAGGGCCAAGGCCTGGAAGCTCATCTCATTATCTTCAAAGCTAGCATCATACTGGCTAACATCACCATTACATCCTGTAACAACCCTAAGTTATAAGGGTTATAGCAACATAAGTCTACGCCCATACATAAGACCATGAGGTCAGATGGTAGACTAGACGAGTATGCTGGTGCATGTCCAAGGATTATCTGATAGTCTAGATATGCCAAAGAACAGAAGGTACTTATGGGATAGGTGTATCTAAGTAGGGGAGGTAATGTGACTATGTCCGCTCCAACCTAAGGATTGGTTGGAAGGCTGGGTGAGTTTACCCTGTCTAGGAGAGTCACGTTACCCTACCATGAAGACTAGTTTCATGTTACTATAGACAAACTTGCTCTGCCTTTAGGATAGGATTACCCTACCTTCCGTCAGAAATTCTCTTGGAGAAATTGCAGGAAATGTTAGGATAGTTTGTTACGCAATAAGGATTGATGGGCACTTGCTTGCACATCGATCAGAAGGCTACAGGAGGAGCTATAGTCCTCCGAACCAGCTATAACTTAGCAGAATTATTGCTAACAGGTACCTGGGGCCCCAGGGTTCGCCCCAGGCATCATGGGCCGAAATGGTTGAAGTTGCCATCATACTAGTTAAATGGAACATATATAGACATGTCCATAACACTGTATACGTCGCTGCCGTCCGTCTGACCGCAGGTTGTTCGCAGGATATACAAGGCGGCCAAGGTGAGAAGGTCAGATACCTTCTCCAAAAGGAACTGAGTAAAATGGACCAAACCTGATGGAGTTAGCCTGAGCTATCTGGAAGGGACCCCAGAGTAGTCCTGGGTAGCACCAGAGACATCTGGGCAGGCATTACGCCAATCAAGCCTACACGTGCCCCTTCGCCATAAGCTTCTTGTAGGTTGTTTGAGGACTCTAATAGCATGATACTTATCATGGTGAGTAGTCTGTCGGGGGTAAGGGACCATGGGTAGTGCCCACAGGTCCTGCCGGCAGTGCCGCTCGCCACGGGAGCATTCTAGACCTTCTAAGTTCGCAATCAAGATAGATAGATCTTAACTGGAAGACAGCTAATGTCTATGAGTGCTTGCATAGGTCATGGGACATGAGAAGCGAGTCATTTAGTTAGCTTTCTCAGGCGGCTTGACAGTTAGCTACTGGCAAGACACCAATGCAAACAGGTTTTCACTCCGGGAGGTGTATTGGTAAACACATCACATAGAACTGGTGTGCATATAGGAGATTTCTCCTATGAGTGTGCTGACACCTAAGGCCCTTCAGGGATATGGTAATGGTGCCAGGCCACCCTTATGGAGAAGGGCATACTCATGTTGGTCGGGGTAACCTGATGGAGGAGTTTTTGGTATAAGTCTGACTACTTAAAGATTATACAAGAACTCTCCTACCCTGACACAATCAACATCCTCTTGAGAGACTTTAATTGAGATAAGCCAGAGCTTAAGCATATTAAGTTTTGCCCTTTACTTTGATTCTTTACAGTTTGCAAGAGCTGTGTTCGAGAGATTCAAAGTTTCGTGCAGTCGCATTATTAGGAACCATCTACCTGAGGGCACCCCCATTACATGTCCTTAAATAGCCCCCTTGCCCACATGCCCCCTGCCGCTGCTGCTGCCACTACTGGTGGCAACAAACAAGTCTCCATCTCTGACCCCAAGCATTTTGATGGTACAACCTCCAAACTCGGACCCTTTACCAGGCAACTATGGATGAAACTCCAGGGTAACAACTACCGGTTCAACTACAAAAAATACTGCCTTGCCTACTGCATTGGCCTCTTCCACCACCATGTCTTCTTGCAGATCCAACATCTGGTCATGGCCAAATGCATCGACTTCGAGAATGTGGATGCACTTCTTGCCATGCTGAAGGAAGTCTTCGGTAACCCCAATCGAGTACAAACAGCAGATTGTGCCCTGAGAAGCCTCCCACAACAGAACTAACACCTTGTGGAGTACCTGATGTACTTCTAAGGCCTAGCTGTTGATACCAACTAGAACTATGCCACCAAATGCACCTCCCTCTACCAGGGCCTTAGAACTAAACTAAAGGATGTCCTGGTACATTTCCTCCCCATTCCCGAACCTATGAATGATTACCTGATCCTCCTTAACCCGCTCGACAATAATATTTGTTCCTGCCACAGCAAAAAAAAAGGTTCCTCTTCCTCCTCTCTGAGAACCTCCACTCCTACCATACCTCGCCCTCCTGTCCCCACTTTGGCCCCCACCTCTACAGCTACTGGTACTGCTTCTGGCCCAATAGATCTCTCTACAAGTTGTCAAAACCTCTCTCCCGCCCAATGACAAGAATGGATCAACCATGGCCTCTGCCACTACTGTGCAGGACATGGGCATATGGCTTACATTTGTTCCAATAAGGGGTATTGCCCCATGTACAGCACCAGCCCCCATCGTGTTAATACCCCTAAGGAGCCCCCCACCCAAGAAGAGTCAGAAAACTAGTAGTCTCATGTGCAGACTCCAGCACTGACATGGGACATGTTAACTGTTTTCCTTGTTTAGTTATTTCTAGTTTATCTCTGGACGAAATGGAAAATGAAATTTGGAATAACCACTTGGTAGTCACCTGTGACATTATAGATAACCAACACGTAATCCAAGCCCATATCCTTATTGATTCTGGAGTAACTGGCTATGCCTTCATAGATATAGACTTCACTAGCCGTCACCACCTTCCCTTGTACCAAATCAAAGAACACAGGCACCCTTCCATCATAGATGAAACACCCATCAGTTCTGGTACGATCACCTATATTACTCAGATCCACCTGAAAATAAATGACCACCATGAATCCATTCCCACCTTTATCATTAATCTTGGTGTTTACCCTCTCAACCTTGGCATTCCCTGGTTGAAATACCATGATGTTACCATCTGCTTTGCTACCAATACTATTAGTTTTGAATCTGACAACTGCCTTGAAAACTGTACCCCAGACATAATTGGCATCGAAGAAATCAAATATGAGATCCCCCACTTCTTCAAAGCCTATGCTATCCAGTGCGTCCTAGACCACAATCTGCTGGAACACCAGGAAGTCAAAGAAATTGTTCCCGCTGTATACCATGACTTCTTACCCAGATTCCTGGATGAAGAACAAATCCAACTACTGCCCCACCAGCTCAGAGTAGACTATGAGATACCCCTGCAACCTGCCTTCACCCCTGCCTTCAGCCCTCTCTACAATTTATCACGGCCAAGTCTTGGTGTCCTAAAAGGATGGATCAACAAAAATCTGAAAAAATGTTTTATTAATCCTTCCACCTTCTCCCTAGCATGCCTGGTACTATTTATCAAAAAGAAGAATGGCACCTTGAGGCTCTGTGTTGACTACCAAGGGCTGAATGAAGGAACCATTCAGGACTGCAGCCCCCACTCCCTATTGACCAAGACCTTTATAAACATTGCGGAAGCCAAGATCTACTCCAAGCTTGATATTTGTGGGGCCTATAACCAGGTGCTTATAAAGAAGAAAGACCATTAGAAGACTGCCTTCCGCATACCTTACAGACTCCTGGAATCTAATGTAATACCATTTGGTCTTACCAGTACTCCTGCCATCTTCCAAGCCTTTATCAATACGGCCTGATACTAGAGATTAGATCTATTATATATGGCTTACCCAGATGACATTCTGATATACTGCAAAATGGAGGAGGAATACATTGAACATGTACTCTGGGTACTAAACGTCTTACAGGAAGTTGACCTGAAGCTCAAGAAACAAAAATGTGAATTCTACATCACCCATATAGCATACCTGAGATTCATCATCACCCCTGAGGGTATCCATCTGAACAATGCTAAGGTTGAAGCAGTAAGCATATAGCCTGTCCCCAACTGAGTCCATGAGGTTTGTGCCTTTCTTGGCTTTGGCAACTTCTACCATCACAACATCTCTACCTTTTTCTGTCTGGCACAGCCTCTCACCTCACTCAGTAAAAAGAATCAGCAATTCTTCTGGACTCTTCAATGTCAACGGAGCTTCGAGCGACTTCAGGAGGCCTTCACTACTGCCCCTGTCCTAACCTACTTTGACTTTTATAAGAACATAATCATTGAAAGTAATACCTTTGACTTCGTCTCCGCCAGTGTCATGTCTCAGAAGGACAATAATAGGTATCTCTACCCTATGGCTTTCTACTACTGTGAACACAGCCGTATCGAGTATAACTACCACATCTACAATAAGAAGCTTTTGGCCATGGTTAGAGCCTTCAAGAAGTAGCAATGTTACCTCTTGGGAAGAGAGGTGACAATCCTAACTGTCTACCTTAATGTTAAGTACTTTACCACTAAGGGGTTGTTGAATAACAGCCAGGCGTATTGGTCCAAGTACCTCTGCCAGTTCAACTACCAGATCAGATGTCAACAAGCGAGTCTCAATAGTAAGGCTGATGCCTTGACACACCTGAACAGGTAGAGGAACAAAAGAGTCAGTGAACCTAGGTAGTATTAAAGTCTCAGCCTCTGAGTTTATTGGTGAAAATTACGCGTTCTACTGGAGTGTCCCCCATTGACAAGTTATAGAAGGAGGCCTATGATGCTGACCCTTTAGCGAAATGGGTTCTCTGTACCATTGACAACAGTGAACGACAGTTCTGACTTTTCTCCCTGAACAAGTGCAAGAGTAAGGGGCATAGGCTGCTCTACTGTGACCAGATTTATGTCCCTCAGCATGACCTGTTACACCTAGAGCTAATACAGGACTCCTACAATCAGCTATTAGCTGGGTACCCAACCATGCTTAAGACCCATGAACTCATGTTCTATGATTATGTTTAGCCAGGCATGAGATGAGACATAGGCCACTTTGTGGTCAACTGCCACAATAGTTAATGAAGCCGAACTTCCTGATAGACCCCCTTTGGCATCCTATGTCCTCCACCAATACCCGACCACTACTGGGAACACATATCTATGGACTTTGTCACTGGCCTACGCTGGAGCCAAGGAACTGATGCTGTCCTAGTGGTAGTAGACCAGACATCTAAGATGCACCACCTGATCACCTGTTGCACCACTATCGATACTTCAGTACTTCCAGACCTATACCTCTGCCACATCTGGAAACATCATAGTCTTCCAAAAACGATCACCTCCAATGGAGGTACTTAGTTTACAGCTGATTTCTGAAGAACAGTTTGTAAACAACTTCAGATCAAAGGAGAGTTGTCAATGCCCTTCCACTCCCAGACAGATAGACAAACTGAGCTTATTGACACTATCATGGAATAGTACCTGAAGGTCTTTATCAACTACCAATAGGACAACTGGTCTCTCTGACTCCCCATAGTGGAATTCACGGTCAACAACCATGCTTTAGAGTGCTCTGGGTTGTCTCCTCTTATTGCCAACCATGGGTTATGACCCTGGTTATTAAGAATCCAACCGGGCGCTGGGTTGCGACAGGTAACAATTCTAAATTGTTAGTGAGGTAATAGTTCTTAGGCCGATGCCTACACAATACTGATAGTTAAGTCCTTTTGACTACTATCTTATTGCGCCTATTCCTCGAATCTTCTTAAGTCCTCAGTTAGGACTTAATCGTTTAACGGGGGACGAGAGATAGTCTTCGCACTTGGGAGGAAAGACAATCTTCGACTTTCTTAAGATAAATCTTTAAAGAACGTGAAGGTAGGTTATATTGAAATAGCTCAAAGGTAGGAAATAAACAAGAAGAACGTGTAAAGAGCTAATATTCAGGATCCTAGTGATCTTTTATATAGTAGCTCTTCACCTGGTGTGACTCATACTTTATATCACCTGTACCCTGTGACTCATAACCAGGAGTCATCTAAAATCCATCAGCCAGCTCCTATGAGTTGCTGCGCAACATGCAGTGAGGACCCTACGTTATAGAGCAATGGTAACCTACGTCTATGCCCATATATAAGACCAAGAGGTCAGATGGTAGACGAGGTGTGTATGCAGATGCATATCCGAGGGATATCTGATGGTCAAGATATCTCTAAGAACAGAAGGTACTTAAGGACATGGTGTACCTAAGTAGTGGTAGTAACGTGACAATGTCCGCTCTGGGCTAAGGGTAGGACAGAAGGCCGGGTGAGTTTACCCTGTCTAGGGAAGTCACATTACCCTACCCTGGAGACTGGTTTCATGTCACCATAGACATACTTACCCTGCCTTTGAGACACTATTACCCTACCTTCCGTCGGAAACGTTCTCAGAAGAATTTTGGGAAATATTAGGACTGTTTGTTATGCAATGGCGATCTACGGACACTTGTTTGCGTTTTGATCGGAGGACTACGGGAGGAGCTATAGTGCTCCAAACAAGCTGTAACTTGGTGGAATTATTCCTAACAGGTACCTGCAGCCCCAGGGTTCGCCCCGGGCGTCATGGGCCAAAATGGGTGGAGCTGCCGTGTTACTAGTTAAATAGAGTTCATGAAGGAATATCGGTAACACTGTATACTTCGCTGCAGTCTGTCAGACCGGAAGCTGTTCGCAGGATATATGAGCGGGTGAAGGTGAGAACGTCAGGTAACCTCTCCACAAAGAACGGAGTAAAACGGACCAAAACTGAGGGAGTTAGCATGAGCGATCCGGAAGGGTCCCCAGAGTAGTCCTGGGTAGTACCGATGACATCTGAGAAGGTTTTACGCCAATCAAGCCTACATGTGCCCCTTTGCCGTAGGCTCTTTGTGGGTTCTTTGAAGACTCTACTAGCATGATACTTATCACGCTGAGTGGTGTGCCGGGGGTAAGGGACCATGGGTAGCGGCCACGGGTCCCGCCACTGACACAGCTCGACGGGGGAGTGCCGTCGACCCTCTAAGCTCGTATTCAAGAAAGATGGAGCTTAGGTGGAAGACAGCTGATGTCTACGGGAGTTCGCATAAGTCATAGCACATGTGAAGAGAGTCATTTAGTTAGCTTTCCTAGGCGTCTCGACAGTTAGCCACTGACGAGATACCGATGCGCAGAGGTTTTCACTCCGCCAGGTGTATTGGTAAACACCTCGCAGGAACTAATGTGCATATAGGAGCATTCTGCTAGTGTACACTGACACCTTAGGCCCTTCAGGGTCACGGTAATGGTGCCGGGGCCACCCTTATGGAGAAAGGGCATGCTCATGTTGGTCGGGGTAACCTGATAAGGGAGTTTTTGGTATAAGTCTTACTACTTAAAGATTATACGAGAATTCTCCTACCACGACAAAATCCACATCCTCTCGAGAGACTTTAATTGAGATAAGCCTGAGCTTAACGATATTAAGTTTTACAGTTCACATTTATTCTTTACACTTTTGCATGAGCCGTGTTCGAGAGATTTGAAGTTTGATGCGGTCGCATCCTTAGGAACCATCTACCTGAGAGAGCCCCCGTTACACATACCTAAAACCAATTAAATCATAATAACCAAGTCAGGTGTACAATTCGCGTCACCTGAGTGAAACCTACGACTTATACATTGAGTCATGTATGAAAGTCATAACATCATGTGACTCACAACTGGGAGTCACAAACAAGTAAACATAATAACCTATGGTGCACTAGTGTGTGTCATGTGAAATCCCAACATGCCTATAGCTTGAAATTCCGAGCTATGTGAAATCTGCCTTGCTTTGTCACAGCTTGTAATATTAGATCTCCTCTCCCTCAGCCCGAGTCCCTTTGGGCTTTATTCTTTTCTCCACCCTCCATCATGGCTCCTCTACCTACTTCCTCCGTGGTAGTAGCTGCAATTAATCCTGTAGACTACTCGTGTGGTCCTGTCTGAATGTCTCTGACCCTCTTCTGCCTGGCTTTCTAACTCTCTTTCCAATGCGCTGCTCACTCCTCTTTCTTTTGCCAGGTCTCTCTCCAGTTGCCTTACCCTCAACTTGGTTCCTCTCTTCATTGCCTCCAGCAATACTTGTATTAGCCGTAGGTTTTTTTCCAACTCCACTATCACCGCCTGCTGATCCTCTGCCTGAGGAAACCTCAATGTAAGTTCTTCCATCTCGTCTTGCCAAGATACTTTCTTGGCTTTCTTCACCTTGGGCCATATGGACTTTTGGGCCCCCTTCCTCCTCGACTCTGTCCTCAGAGTCAGTTTGATGTATTGCACCCAAGCTGCTGGCTCTGGGGTTGAGGATCCTGCAGGTGATCCCAAGGGGGAAGTCTTGGATCGCCATCAGTTGGCTTCGTGTGGCCAATATCCCGAGCCTTCCTTTTCACTTTTGTGTGTATCGCACTCGTTGTTGTAGCATCCTGTCCACGATCAGTTTGCGTGTTCCCTTTCGGGTATCGGTGTTCTGGACAGGAGTCAATCCACCAGATTTACCCAGTCTTTGTCCGTAGGTTCTTCCTTGACTGATGTTGGGGCTTGATCCCCCAGGCTTGTTGCTGTAATGTGTCTGAATGCATCGCATTCCAGCATGTTTTGTAGGGCTGAAGGTATGGGCAATTGTTGGTACCTCTAATGGTAGGAGTCTGTTCTGCATGGCGTGGGCATTGCATGCCCTGATGTGGGTACGTTCTTAACACTGGGTTGTTGGTTTATTTGCATATCCTTGGTGGAATTGTCGGACTGCATTTTGTCCGTTTTTAAAGTTCTCAGCTCGGTATCAGGCCTTGTCGTGTTCTGGTAAATATCCTGTCCACTTCACTCTATATTGCAAGCAACCGTAGTGTAATTGAGAGTCGAGTATTTCTTTGAGTTCATATTCTGATTTACCATCTATTTCGATAGGCAGTAGTAGTAGTTTTGCTTGTAAAGGTAGAGGAGTGTCTTAATAGGGTTCAAGGGGTCTGATGTGGATGGTATTGTGTATCCCCATTGAGGGCAGAAGGACAAGCTCATAAGTATAGCTTCCTATCTGTGCCAATAGCTTGAATGGTCTGATCTTCTTGCAATCGAATTTTTTGGTAGGTCGTGTGGTCCTGATATTGTGTGGTACTAACCAAACCATATCTCCTGATTTGAGGTTTGGATTGGGATTTCTGTGATGATCGTACTCTCTTTTTGTCGTAGTTGTACCATGACTATTTCTATTCATAATGTGTCACAAACTTGGCTCATATCTTTCTTGTCCATTATCTTTCCTTTGAGGATATAAGCAATGGTCTCATGTTCTGGATGTAGACCATAGTTCGTATAGAACGGTGTCATCTTAATTGTTTGTTGTTTTCTGGGGTTATATGCAAATTCTGCTGTCGGTAGCGATTCACACTAATCGTCTTGTAACCGGGGCTCCCTCAGGTAGATGGTTCCTGGGGATGCGACCGCACTGAACTTCAAAATGTCTAGAACACATCTCTTACAAAGTATAAAGAATAAAAGTAAATGGCAAAACTTAATATTGTTAAGCTCAGGCGTATCTCAATTAAAGTCTCTCGAGAGGATGTTGATTGTGTCGGGGTGGGAGAGTTCTTGTATAATCTTTGAGTCGTCAGACTTATACCAAAACCTCCCCCATCAGATTACCCCAACAAACATGAGTATACCCTTCTCTGTAAGGGTTGCCCCGGCACCATTACCATACTCCCGAAGGGCCTAAGGTGTTAGCGCACTTTAGCAGAATTCTTCTATATGCACATCAGTTCCTGCAAGGGGTTTATCAATACACTTCTCCGCGTGACAACCTCTGCGCATCCGTATCTGGCCAGTGGCTAACTGTCGAGACGTCTAGGAAAGCTAACTAAATGACTCTCTTCCCATGTGCTATGACCTATGCAAGCACGCGTAGATATCAGCTGTCTTCCGGTTAAGTTCTATCTTTCTTGGTTGCAAACTTAGAAGATCTACCACAGTCCCGCAGAGAGCTGCGGCGGCGGCTGGACCCGTGGGTGCTACCCATAGTCCCTTACCCCTGGCACACCACTCACCATAATAAGTATCAAGCCATTAGAGTCCTCAAACAACGAACAAAGAGCCTACGGCAAAGGGGCATGTGTAGGCTTGATTGGCGTAAAATCTTCCCAGATGGGTCTGGCCCTACCCGCGACTACTCTGCGGACCCTTCAGGATAGCTCACACTAACTCCATCTGTTTTGGTCCATTTTACTCAGTTCTTTCTAGAGAAGGTACCTGACCTTCTTAACTTAGCCCCGTTGTATAGCCTGTGAACAGCTTCCGGTCGGACGGACGGCAGCGACGTATACAGTGTTATTGATATGTCTTCTTGGACTGCATTTAACTAGTAAGACAGCAACTCCACCCATTTTGGCCCATGACGCCTGGGGCGAACCCTGGGGCCGCAGGTATCTGTTAGAAATACTCCTGCCAAGTTACAGCATGTTCAGAGCATTCTAGCTCCTCCTGTAGTCTTCGAATCAACGTGCAGGCTAGTGCCTGTTGATCGTCATTAGGTGTAATGGGGACTCCCCCAGGTAGATGGTTTCCAAGGATGCAACCGTACTAAACTTCGAATATCTCGAACACAGCTCTTGCAAAAGTGTAAAGAATAAAAGTAAACAGTAAAACTTAATATCGTTAAGCTCAAACTTATCTCAATTAAAGTCACTGGAGAGGATGTTGATTTTGTCAGGGTAGGAGAGTTCTGGTATAATCTTTGAGTAGTAAGACTTATACCAAAAACTCTCCCATCAGGTTGCCCCAACCAACACGAGTATACCCTTCCCCGTAAGGCTTGTCCTGGCACCATTTACCTTGACCCCGAAGGGTCTAAGGTCTCCGCGCACTCTAGTAGAAATCTCCTATGTGCACATCAGTTCCTACAAGCTGTTTACCAACACATCTGCCAGAGTAAAAACCTCTGCGCATCGGTGTCTCATCTGTGGCTACCTGTCGAGATGCCTTGGAAAACTAACTAAATAACTCTCTTCCCATGTGCTATGACCTATGCAAGCTCGCGTAGATATTGGCTGTCTCCCGGCTATGTTCTATCTTTCTTGAGGGCGAACTTAGAAGGTCTACGATGCTCGTGCAGAGAGCTGTGTTAGTGGCTGGACCCGTGGGCACTACCCATGGTTCCTTACCCCCCCCACACCCCTCATTGTGATAAGTATCATACTATTAGAGTCCTCAAACAACCCACAAAAGGCCTACGGCAAAGTGGCACATGTAGGCTTGATTGGCGTAAAACCTTCCCAGATGTCTCCGGTACTACCCGCGACTACTCTGGGGACCATTCTGGATACCTCATGCCAACTCCGCCGGTTTCGGTCTATTTTACTCTGTTCTTTTTGGAGGAGGTACCTGACCTTCTCACCTTGGCCCCCTTATATATCCTGCGAACAGGTTCCAGTCGGACAGACGGCAGTGACGTATACAGTGTCATGGACATCTCCTCATAAACTCCATTTAACTTGTAAGACGGCAACTGCCCCCATTTTAGCCCATGATGCCCGGGGCGAACCCTGGGGCCCCAGGTACCTGTTACGAATAATTCTACCAAGTTACACCTTGTTCAGAGTACTATAGCTCCTCCTGTAGTCTTCGGATCAAAGTGCAACCAAGTACCCGTCGATCCTCATTGTGTAATAAACAATCCTAACATTTCCTGCAATTTCTCTGGGTCCATTTCCGACAGAAGGTAGGGTAATAGTGTCTCTAAGGTAGGGTAAGTATGCCCATGGTGACACAAAACTGGTCTCTATGGTAGGGTAATTTAACTCTCCTAGGCAGGGTAAACTCACCCGGCCTTCCGTCCTCACTTCAGGCCAGAGCGGACCTGGTCACATTACTTCCACTACTTAGGTACACCTATTCCTTAAGTACCTTCTGTTCTTTAGCATATCCGGACCATCGGATATCCCTTGGACATGCCCCCAGATGCCCCCCTAGTCCACCATATTACCTCCTGGTCTTACGTATGGGTGTAGACTCAGGTTGCCATAGTTCTATAACGTAGGGTTCTTACATTGGGTAACAAACAATGCTAACATTTCCCGAAATTCCTCTGTCAACATTTCTCACGGAAGGTAGGATAATAGTGTCTCAAAGATAGGGTAAATATGTCCATGGTAACATGAAACCGGTATCCATGGTAGAGTAATGTGACGTCCTTGGACAGGGTAAACTCACTCTGCCCTCTGACCTATCCTTAGGCCAGAGCAGACCTTGTCACATTACTACCAATACTTAGGTACATCTATTCCTTAAGTACCTTCTGTTCTCACAGATATCTGGACCATCAGATATCCCACTGAGGTGCGTCTACATACCCGCCTTGTCTACCATCTGATCTCTTGGTCTTCTGTATGGGTATAGACATATGTTACCATAGCTCTACAATGCAGTGTCGTTACACATCTTGTTGGTAATTGATGTATACTCAAAGGTATTGTTCCAATATGTCATTTATCCGCTCAGTCTGTCCATCCCTTTGAGGATGAAATACGGTACTTAGTGGTCATTCTATTCCCAACTTTTCTGTCATTTCTTTCCCCACCTCAGATGTGAATATTGATTCTCTGTCACTGATGATGTCTTTTGGTAATCCATGCACTTGGTAAATTTCTTCTTGAAATACTCTTCCAAACTGCCATACTGTCATATCTATTCTGGAGGCTATGACGTGACTCATTTTGGTCACACGATCCACTACCACAAGTATGGTGTTTTGCTCATTCAATCTTGGCAAGTGTGTAATGAAATCCAATGAGATTGATTTTCAGGGTTTTTCTGGTACTTCGTTGGATTTGAGTAACTTATAAGGTGCGTGTCGGACCGCTTTACCTGGTTGACATATGTCGCAGTTTCTGACATATTGTTTAATACCTTCCCTTATCTTGGGCCAGTAATATCATTGGCTCATGAACTCGCTAGTTTTGGCCATTCCTCTATGGCCTGCATATGGGGGGTCGTGATGGTCTCATATGATTTCGGTGCATAATTCTTCTTTATCCAGTATCCAGATTTTTCTGTCATACCATAAGCAATCATCTCTGCATTGCCACAATCCTAAGGCTCCCCCTTTCGTTTCCTTTATTCCTTGTGCCAGTTTTTCCCTTATCTCCTTGATATCCTTATTCTCTGAACTTTCTTTTCTAATATCTTCTTCCAATGTTGTTCCAGTATTTATCTCATTCAATGATTCGTATCTGCTGTCTTCTTCCTCTGTTTAGAAGCATTTTTCCTTTGGTAGTAGTATTTGTTCTTTCTGTTTGATTCTTTCATCTTCAGGGTCTTTTTGTCTATCCGCTGATCGTCTGGTTAAGGCATCGGGTTTGTCCCCTTCCTTTGCTGGCCAGTATGCAATTTTGAAGTTGTAAGTGCTGAGCTTTTCTATCCATCGTATTTGTTGTTGGTTAAGTTCCTTCGTAGGCATGAAGGCTACTAGGCTTTTGTGGTCTATGAGTATCTTGATCGGAGCTTGATTGTTTTAGCTGTATCTTGTCCATTCCTTCAGGGCTTGAACTATTGCTAATAGTGCTTTATCGTGGATGTTGTAGTTGCATTCCGCAGGGGTCATTGTTTTGGATCTGATGGCTAGTGGGCACCATTTTTTATCTTCACGTGTCTGCGATAGGATGCCTAAGCATACATATTTTGACACGTCTGTTTCCATCATTGTTTCTTTCTTTGGATCGAAATGTACCAGTATTGGTCCTCGGGTGATCTTGGTTCAAAACTCATCGAAAGTCTCTTTTTCCTCGGCTCCCCAATCCCATTTGACATCCTGCTTGGTCAGGTTATATAGGGGCTTAGCTGTTCGGCGAAAGCCCTCTATGAACATCCTATAGAAGTTGGAGAATCCCTTAAAACATTGGATGTCGGTTTTGTTCTTTGGGTATTCCTATTCCCATATTGCTTTGGTTTTGACTGCATCTATTCAGACTCCTTGTCAAGCAATGATGAATCCTAGGTATTGTTGAATTTTCTAATTCGTTTCATATGTATATTCTTCTTGATAATATCGTATATTCCTCTACTTAGTATTATTTCTAGTTCACGGACATTACTACAGCGGAGTATGTATTACGTATATTTCATTGATATTTCATGATACGATTAGGAGATTATGGCGTGCTTTTCTTCTCTGGTGTTTGGGTTTATTTCTTACATTTTATGCATCATCATGCACGGTCATCGGTCATTCGATTTACAATTATGTTCTAATTATCCTTTCACACCACCTCAGATTTTACGCATGTTTTATGGGATTTCCTTGGCGGTTTTTTAGGGTCAAACACGTTCGCACTTATGTTTTTCCTACTTACATTACGGTCAAAGACGTCGATACTTATGTTTTCCCTTACATTTCCTCTTAGTTACGCGAAGGATGCCCACCTGTATAAATAGGGGTTACCACCCATCTCGCTTAAAGAGAATTAAGGACAAGAACTACTACCAATCTACCTTCATACAAAATTCCTCCTCACTTAGCATGCCCGTAGTATACTCTTACTACTGTGTTGTACTTTCGTACAAAGTTATTATGATAGTGCCGTACCCACACATTTGAACAGGTATTCGGTTTCTTCTTCATGGAATTCCCATTTGCTGGGTTTGTACTGCATCCCTCATTCCTTGATATCGGCCATTATGTTGCTGATGTCCTTCAGGTATTGTCTTATGTCTTGGGAATATATGAGTACATCGTCAAGATAGACGATGCAGCATATGTCCAGGTACTTGTGGAGTACTCTATTGATCAATCTTTGGAAGGAGGCTGGTGCATTGGTTAGCCCAAAAGGCATAACCAGGTATTGGTATGTTTCATATTTCGTAGCGAATGTGGTTTTCCATTCGTCTCCTTTCTTGATTCTGATGTTGTGGTAGGCATCTTGAATATCTAGTTTAGTAAAGTATTTGGCTGACGCTAGTCGATCCAATGCTTCTCCTATTAGAGGTAGGGGGTACCGATCCTTTTTGGTTATTTCGTTGAGTGCTCGATAATCGATGCATAGTCTTAACTTCCCATCCTTCTTCTTGATAAATGCTTTAGGTGACCCTCCGTTGGCGTAGGATGGTTTGATCCATCCTCTTTCCAGATTTTGTTGAATATATTTCCTCAGTTCTTCAAACTCTGTTTCTCTCAATGGGTATATTCTTTTCTGTGGCAACCCTTTGCTGCATTCTTCATAGTTGATTTCCAAGTCCATGTCGGGTCAGTGAGGGGGTAGCTTGGTGGATTCTCTTTCTTGGAATAAGTCCAAATGGTGATGGTATTCTTGTGGCACCAGCTTATGCAACTGTTGGACTTTTGCTTGTGGTCGACTTCTTATTGCGAGCTCTGGGCTAATGTTAATCTTGGCTAGGCTGGTTCCTGCATCTTGGTAATCCCATTTGAGGATTCCTCCTGTTTCTCCCTTGCGGTATAGCTTTCTTAATACTCATGCTGATATTTGGTTGATCTCGATCCTTTTTGGTTGAGCTTTCTTGGTTGTACTTTCTTGGTCCTTACTGCCAAACCCTTTGGCGCCCCTCTTGGTCCTGGCCAGACTTTCCACTTCTTGGAGTTCTTGTTCATTGATCTTCTTGATTATCATTTGTGTGACTTTCTCGCCTGTTTTCATATTATAATCTTTGTCGCTCTGGTTGACCATGACAACCTTCAATTCACCTGTATAGTCGGTATCTATTACTCCAGTATTGGTAGTGAGTCTGTACTTGACTGTAAGACTGCTGCATGGTGCTATATGCCCATAGGTGCCTTGAGGTAATTGTATGGCTATTCCAGTTGGGACAATTACCTGCTCATTGACTGGTATCTTAACTTCCTTTTTGGTATACAGGTCGTGCCCTGCTGCCTTCACAGACCCTCTTTTGGGTATCTTTGCCTCTTGGCTTAGTCTTTAAACATTGATCTTTTGATCGTTTCTTGGTCTAACTTGGTTGAACTTTGCTTCTAAGTTCTTTGCGATCGCTTCTTCTTCAGGAGTTGCATATAGTACTGGTGAACTGTTGAGACACCATGTTGTACATCGTTCGCTGTCGAAGGTAACTTTTCCCTTTTCCCAATTTAGGATGGGATTATGTTGTCTTAACTATGGCATACCTAGAATAATTTCATGGTATTGTAGATTCGCCACTTGGAAGGTACCCACTTTCCTATGGTCTGCGATTTCCATAGGTACTTGTGTCATATGGGTAATAGGTCCCATTATGCTGAGTTTTTCGTCCGCGAGGTAAAGCTGGCTTGTGTATTTGGCTTTCTTGGTCCTTACTTGATATTTTTTACATACTTCACCATCAATGAAATCTTCCGTTGCTCCTCCATTGAGCATTGTGTCTATTATTATTGCTTGTTGTTTGTCGTTATCAATGGTGGTTTTGATCATGATATAATCATTGTCATTGTTATTCATTTTCTGGCATAAAAGAATATAATAGTTGGCCGTTGAGATGGATTTATCTTTCAGAGGGTCCCGCAGACCATCTATGGCTGGGAACCTTCATCTTTTGCCACTGTCTCATATTCGTCTTCGATTTTGATTTCCCTCAAGTTGCTACATTGTTGGAATCTGGGGTTCAGCCTTGGGTTCTGTTGGTTTCTTCCTTGGTTTGGAGCTGGGTTGGTAGGTTGTCTGCAATGCTTGATCATGTGTTCTCCTATTCCACATCTTAGGCATAGATTATTGTTTCATCGTCGAAGGTGGTCAGCTTTTGCAATGTTAAGGGATGAACTCTTTCGAGTGGCGTCTAGGTCCATAATATCTCCTCCTTGAGTGGTGGTTCTGAAGGTTCCATTCTGGTTTCTAGGTGTACTTTGGTTTCTTGTGTCTGTATTGTTGCTTTGTATTCTATTTGACCAGTTCCTTTGGATCCAGTTTAGTTGTCCAAACTGGCTTTGTTTTCAGATGGCCCAGTGGGCCATCTCTCTGGTTGTAGTGAATTTTGCCTCACTGTACCTCCATGCCTCTCGATAGGCTCTTCTCAAGCCTTTCATGAACCACTTCATAGCAGAGGCCTCATCTCATTCTGCATTGTATTGGAGTAGTCGGAACTCATACTAATAATCGGTAACATTCTTCATTCCTTGGCGAATCTCTTTCAATTTGTTTTGTGCTGATTGGCTTAGTTTGATGTCCGTGAATTGGGCTTCCAATACTGCTTTGAAGGTGACCCAGTCCATCCTTGGTGCAGTATTGCTGACCACAATGGGAGTTACCCATTTTAGCGCTATTCCTTCGAGTAGGATGAGAGTATATCGCATTTTGTCCTGGTCGTTTCCTGGCGTGCATCCTACTGCGTCAAAGTAGGTCACAAGTTGTACTATGAATCCTCGTAACTTGCTTCCTTTCCCATCATATTGTAGTGAGGTCTTGACTTTGGGTTGTTGCCCTGTTCCTCTTATAGCCTCTTGTATCATCTGTTCCGCTTCGTTTCATGGAATCAACCGGGAATGTGCAAGCCCTATTGGCAGTGGGCTCGGGGGTGGTACTGGGCCCGACATTGTTTCAGGTTTTAGTATTTCTGCTACTTCTCCCTCGTCTGGAAAGGTGACTCATTCAGGTGTAATTGGGCTTGCAGTCCTTGCGGAATGTTGACTTGGTTCGCTTATCGCTTGTTCTAATTCTTCCAGTCCACAGCCATTATCTTAGAGGCCCAAATCTGGTTCCTGATCTGGGTTGAACGCAGCTGTGGTGTAATTGTTAAGTGTCGCGTTGTAGATACGTTCCAGTATTAAGAATCGTACTGGACACTGGGTTGCGACAGGTGAGAATTCTTAATTCGTAGTGAGGTAATAGTTCTTCGGCCGATGCCTACACAATACTGATAGTTAAGTCCTTTTGACTTCTATCTTATCACGCCTATTCCTCTGATCTTCTTAAGTCCTCGGTTCGGACTTAATCGTTGGACTGATGACAAGAGATAGTCTTCTTGCTTGGGAGAAAAGACAATCTTCGAGTTTCTTAAGATAAATCTTTAAAGAACGTAAAGGTAGGTTTTATTGTAATAACTTAAAGGTAGGAAATAAACAAGAAAAACGTGTGAAGAGCTAATACTTGGGGTCCTAGTGACCCTTTATATAGTAGCTCTTCACCTGCCGTGACTCATACCTTGTGTCACATGAACCCTGTGACTCATAACCATGAGTCATGTGAAATCTATCATCCGACTCGTATACGTCGCAGTGCAACATACCTAAAACCAATCAAAACATAATAATCAAGTAAGGTGCACAATTCGCATCACCTGAGTGAAACCTATGACTCATACATTGAGTCATATGTGAAAGTCATAACATTGTATGACTCACAATTGTCAGTCACGAACAGGTAAATATAATAATCTATGGTGCACTTGTGTGTGTCATGTAAAATCACAAAGTACTGATAGCTCCAAATTCTGAGCTATGTAAAATCTGCCTTGCTTTGTCATAGTTTTGTAACACTTGTATGGATTTCTTGGATACTCCTGAAGAGGCGTCTGGAAAATGTGTAGGCGGACCATTTGTGGATCACATTAAAGACATCCACAGCCACTTAAGGACCAAGATCGTCTTCACTCAGGACCAGCAACAGGAGTGTGCCAATAAAGGGAGACTCCCAGCCCCTCATTTCTAAGTCAAAGATCACATTTACCTAAACATAAAACACATCTGAACCAAACAGCCTTCCCTGAAACTAGATGACAAAGCCTTTAGTCCTTACCCTGTCCTAGCCCAAATAGGAACTTTTGCCTATAGGTGGATCTTCCACCATGCATAAAGATCTACAATGTGTTCCATGTTTCCCTCCTCGACCTTGCCTCCCAGGATTTCATTCCTGAATACACAATACAGCCGCCACCGCCTGTCGAGGTAGATGGAGAACAGGAATGGCAAGGAGGAGAGGTTTTGGATACCAAGTTCATTAGGCACCACTTGTGAGACCAGATTTGATGGAGGAGATATGAGGGTGCCAAAATGGAACCTGCCAACTTAGTTAACAGACTCCAGGCTTTTGAGCGATTTTATAAATGCTACCCCCATGAACCAGGACCCCTACCAGAATAATATGCCTCAGAGGCCTTCGGTGTCAGGAGGATGAGAGCTAGTATCACAGCCACCCAGTCCAGGTGGAGGAATAGGCATTGCGGTTTTTGGTTACATCTATCAAGTATAGTTTTCTTGGTTGCATTACAGGATTTCCTATCTGTCATGATTGGGGCATGTTACTGCACAACAGAACTGGGTGGAACCTAATGGAAGGATTGCAGCTACATGCAATGCCAAGGACTTTCTGTAGTATTAGTGATTGAGGCAGATTTTCTTTGTATATAAAGGAGTGCGCCCCTTCATATTTTACTTTCTTTACATAATGTGGTAATCTCCTTCGGATACCTGTACATAAGAATTACATCTCTCTTCTGCTTCACATCCTCTTGAGTACATGAACCCTGACCTTGAACCCCTGAACCTCAAACCTCGTACAACTCAGCTCGGTTGTATGCCTGTACCCAGACCTCACCTCCAAACTCATGCCTGCTCCGATCATGGGGTACTTTGAGCTACCCGACCCTCAGACCCTGCCAGTTACACTTACAGACAAGAGGACTATGTTAGCAATACAGGAATATATGTCTCAAGCTAGTAAAGGTATTTTAACAACTTTAATCCTCTTGATCAAATATTCCTGTTTTTAGTACAAATTCTAATCACTTAAAGTAGCTATGGATTCAGTTGGCTTGGCTGATGCAATTATAGCCTACTGGTCCAAGATGTATAATGAGATACTGTCTTCTGAGAATGGGTAGTTGCCTATGATTTAAATACTGGTATCTACTAAAGGATTAAGAGAGTACTATCTAGTAGATCAGCTAGGGTATAGCTGTTGAAACTTGGTTGGAAATAGTGAGAAGTTAAGAAAGGAATCTACAAAGATGGTTATGAAAGAGTGTCACGGCCACTTGGCGTGCTGAACGTGGAGGAACATTGGACTTTTGGTTGCATATATCGGCTGTGGTTTCTTTGATTGCGTTGTAGGATTTCCTTTGTGTTATGATTGGGATAGGTTGCCACGCGACGGAACCTGGCAGAACATGACGGAAAGATCGCGGCTGCGCGCAACGCCAAGGACTTTCTTTTGTATTAGTGATCATGGAGGATTTCCTAGCTATATAAGGGGGTGTGCCCCCTTATATTTTATGTTCTTTACGCAATCTGGTAATCTCCTTTGGACACCTGTACCTGGGAATTACACTCTCTACTATCTGGCGTCCTCATGAACCCCTGAACCCTGACCCTGAACTCCTGAACCCCGAACCTCGTACAACTCGCTTCGGCTGTACCCCCGCACCTAGACCTCGTCTCCAGATTCCTGCCTGTCCTGATCCCCTGGTGTGCCTTGGGATACCCGACCCTCAGACCTTGCCCGATACACAAGATTGCGTCTACCAGGACCCAACCCACACCACACCATGGCCACGTCCCACCTCCCTGATGACATCAACGGTCCCCTTCATACCCTCGCGAATCTGGGGGACGACCACGCACAAAGCCTAGACCATGGCCAACTCCAGGCCCAGTTCAACCTAGCCAGAAACCTGGCTCATCAAATCCTGAATGCACCTGCCCCTCCTCCTCATCAAGCCACCCCTGTCCCCCCAGAACAGACCCCCCAGTACCAACAATTGCAACAACAATGCAACCTCCTCCTCCAAGAACGAGACGAAGCCCGTAACGAAGTCCAAGGCCTCGAGGCCCGCCTCGTTATCGTCGAAGCCAGCCTTACACAGGCCAATGCTACCATCACGTCCTTGAACACCGCCCTTGCTCTCATGCCCGCCCCCGGTGCCGCAGCCCCCGCTGGTGGCAGCAAACAGGTGTCGATCCCCGACCCGGAACATTTTGACGGCACCACCGAGAAACTTCGCCCCTTCCTCACCCAGTTGCGGAAGAAACTCCAGGGTGACAGCCACCGGTTCACCAGTGAACAACACCGCCTCGGTTACGCCATCGGTCTCCTCCGTGGACGTGCGTTCGTCCGGATCCAACACCTGGTCTTGCCCGATCGTATCAACCTCGAAAACATGACCGCCCTCTACTCCGAGCTGGAGCAAGCCTTTGGTGACCCCAACAGGGTCCAGACAGCCGAACGTGCTCTGAGGAGCCTCCAGCAAAAGAACCGTCCCTTCGTGGAATACCTTGCCGACTTCCAACGCCTCGCCGTCGACACACTCTGGAACGACGCCGCCAAACGTACCTCTCTTTACCAAGGCCTCAGCACAGAACTGAAAGACGCACTGGTACACGTCTTCCCCGTCCCTGAGTCCTTCAATGATTACCTCTCCCTCCTCAAGCAGCTGGACAACAATGTCCGTGCCCGCGCTGCTGAAAAGAAAGGCTCCTCTTCGTCCTCCTGGAGGACTTCAGCGCCCGCTACTCCTCGCACCCCTGCTCCTGCTCCACCCCCAGCTTCCACCGCTACGGGCACTGCCGCTGGCCCCATGGACCTCTCCGCAGGTCGTCGAAAGCTCACCCCTACCGAAAGGCAAGACCGCATCAACCGTGGCCTCTGCCTCTACTGTGGGGGACATGGGCACATGGCTCGCGCCTGTCCCAACAAGGGACCCCACCCCATGCATGGGGCCAGTACACACACCATTCCCGCTCCTGAGGAGCCCCTCCCTGCCCAAGAAGAGTCGGAAAACTAGTGGTCCCATGTGCAGCCCCCGGCACTGACATGGGACATGTTAAGTCTTCTCCTAGTTTAGTTATTTCTAGTTTATCTCTGGACGAAATGGAAAATGGAATTGAGGATAACCACTTGGTAGTCACCTGTGACATTATAGACAACCAAAGCACAATCCGAACCCATGTCCTTATCGACTCGGGAGCAACTGGTTATGCTTTCTTGGACATAGACTTTGCTAGCCGTCACCACCTACCTCTATCCCTGCTCAAAGAACCTGTCCACCTCTCCGTTATAGATGGGAGGCCCATTGGCTCAGGGGCCATCACCCATATCTCACGCTTTGACCTCAAAATAAATGATCACCTTGAATCCATCCCCGCCTTTGTCACCAAACTTGGCGGCTACCCACTTACCCTTGGCATCCCCTGGCTAAAACAGCACGACGTTACTATACGTTTCGCCTCCAACACTGTCACCTTCGAATCGGAATACTGCCTCAAGAACTGCACCCCAGATGTAACCGGCATTCAAGGGATCGAATACGAAATCCCCCATTTCCTCAAGGCCTATGCCCTCCAGCACGCCCTCGACCACACGGTGTTAGAACAGCAGGAAGTCAAAGAAATTGTCCCTCCCGAATACCACGATTTCTTGCCGGTATTCCTGGAAAAAGAGCAAACCCAACTACCACCCAGTCGACCAGGAGTGGATCACCAAATACCTTTGAAACCTGGCTTCACTCCGCCCTTTGGCCCCCTCTACAACCTGTCCCCGCCAGAACTCGCTGCGCTCAAAGGATGGATCGACGAAAACCTGGACAAAGGATTCATCAGCCCTTCCACTTCCTCCGCGGCCTCCCCGGTACTGTTTATCAAGAAAAAGGATGGCACTCTGAGGCTCTGTGTGGATTACCGTGGCCTGAATGAAGGAAGCATCAAGGACCGTGGGTCACTCCCCCTGCTAACCGAGACCTTCATGAATATAGCAGAAGCCAAGATCTACACCAAGATCGACATCCGCGGGGCCTATAACCAAGTCCTCATGGACCCGAAGCACCGATGGAAGACCGCCTTCCGTACCCGCTATGGACTGTTTGACTCTAACGTCATGCCTTTCGGCCTCACCAATGCTCCTGCCACCTTCCAGGCCTTTATCAACAAGGTCCTCCGCCAAGGACTAGACCGTTTCTGCACTGCTTATCTCGACGACATCCTGATTTACAGCAAGACAGAGGAAGAACACGTCGAACATGTCCGCTGGGTACTCAATGCCTTGCAGGAGGGCGACCTCGAAGCCAAGCCGCAGAAATGTGAATTCCACGTTACCAATGTGGAGTACCTGGGTTTTATCATCAGCCCAGAGGGTATCCGAATGGACAACGCCAAGGTGGAAACCGTTACCGCTTGGCCTGTGCCCGACCGCGTGAGGGAAGTCCGCGCCTTCCTTGGTTTTGGAAACTTCTACCGACGTTTCATTCATGCCTTCTCCCGCCTGGCACGCCCTCTCACTGCCCTCACCAAAAAGGACCAACCCTTCGTCTGGACCCCCAAATGTCAGAAAGCCTTCGAAAGATTAAAAGAAGCCTTTACTACTGCCCCAGTCCTAGCCCACTTCGAGTTCTTCAAGGAAGTGATCATCGAAACTGATGCCTCCGACTTCATCTCTGCAGGCGTCATGTTCCAAAAGGACGATACTGGACGTCCCCACCCTGTTGCGTTCTACTCCCGCTAACACAGCCCAGCAGAGTGCAACTACGACATATACGATAAGGAGCTCATGGCCGTCGTCAGGGCCTTCGAGGAATGGCGATGTTATCTCCTGGGGAGATCCGTAACAATCCTGACAGATCACCTCAACCTCAAGCACTTCACTACCAAGAGGCTGTTAAATAACCGACAAGCCCGGTGGTCCGAGTTCCTATCCCAGTTCAACTACAAGATCGAGTATCAGCCTGGAAAGCTGAATGGCAAGGCCGACGCCCTGACTCGCATGAAGAACGAGACCCCTAAGGAAGCAGAGGAACGGCGAGACCATCGAACCCAAGTGGTGTTAAAGTCTCAGTCTCTGAGTTTGTTGGCGAACATTACGCTCCCTACTGGAGCGTCCCCCATTGAAGAACTCTGGAAAGAGGCCTATAAAGCTGACAAGATTCCAATCCAGGTTCTCCGTGCCCTCGACAATGGCGATCGACACTCCCGTCTCCTGTCACTCAACGAATGTAAACGCGACGGGGATCGGCTACTCTACCATGATCGGATCTATGTTCCCCAACATGACGAATTGCGCCTGCGCCTCATACAGGACTCACATGACCGGCCTTCGGCAGGACACCCAGGACGTGCTAAGACCCACGAACTCATGTCCCGACGCTACGTTTGGCCCGGTATGAGACGGGACATAGGTCGCTTTGTGGCCAATTGCCATATATGCCAATGAAGTCGTACCTCCCGGCACGCCCCCTTTGGCATCCTGCGTCCCCTACCGATACCCGATCGCCCCTGGGAACACATCTCCATGGATTTTGTTACCGGTCTTCCATGGAGTCAAGGGAATGACGCCATCCTAGTGGTAGTAGACCGAATGTCCAAGATGCGCCATCTGATTGCCTGTCGGACCACCATTGATGCTCCCACACTCGCCGATCTATATCTCGGCCACATCTGGAAACATCACGGCCTACCGAAGACCATCACCTCTGACCGAGGTACTCAGTTCACAGCGGACTTCTGGGGAACCCTGTGTGAAAGGCTACAAGTGGAAAGGAAGTTGTCAACCGCCTTCCATCCCCAAACAGACGGTCAGACTGAGCGCGTCAACGCTATCATGGAACAGTACTTGAGGGCCTTTGTCAATTACCAGCAGGATGACTGGTCCCTCTGGCTCCCCATGGCCGAATTCACATCCAACAACCATGCTTCTGAATCCACTGGCTTATCACCCTTCTTTGCCAACTATGGCTACGACCCCCGCATGGACTTCCTAGACGCCCCAGGGGACACCTCCCATGAACCTGCTGCCGGAACGTTCGTGGACCGTATCAAAGAGATCCATGACCACCTGCGTACCGAGATCGCCTTCACCCAGGACAGACAACCGGAGTATGCTGACAAAGGAAGACTGCCGGCACCCCACTTCCAGGTGGGAGACAATGTTTGGTTAAACGCCAAGAACATCCGGACCAAACGACCTTCAGTCAAGCTTGACGACAAGCGTCTCGGCCCTTACCCTGTCCTCGCCCAGATTGGCACCCACACTTACCGGTTAGACCTCCCCGTGTCTATGAGGATCCACAACGTCTTCCATGTCTCCCTACTCGACCTCGCCTCCCAGGATCCTCTTCCTGGCCAAAGAATACCTCCCCCACCGCCGGTGGAAGTTGATGGTGAACAAGAATGGCAGGTGGAGGAAGTCCTCGATGCTAAGTTTGTTCGGAACCGCCTACGGTACCTCATCCGTTGGAGAGGATACACAGAGGCCACCTGGGAACCCGCCGAGTCCGTCAATGGGCTTCAGGCCCTGGAGCGGTTCCACGAACGATACCCCCATAAGCCAGGCCCCTTACCTGAGTAACTCGCCTCATGGGACTTCGGCGTCGGAGAGGGGAGCTAGTGTCACGGCCACTTGGCGTGCTGAACGTGGAGGAACATTGGACTTTTGGTTGCATATATCGGCTGTGGTTTCTTTGGTTGTGTTATAGGATTTCCATTGTGTTATGATTGGGATAGGTTGCCACGCGACGGAACCTGGCGGAACATGACGGAAAGATCGCGGCTGCGCGCAACGCCAAGGACTTTCTTTTGTATTAGTGATCATGGAGGATTTCCTAGCTATATAAGGGGGTGTGCCCCCTTATATTTTATGTTCTTTACGCAATCTGGTAATCTCCTTTGGACACCTGTACCTAGGAATTACACTCTCTACTATCTGGCGTCCTCTTGAACCCCTGAACCCTGACCCTGAACTCCTGAACCCCGAACCTCGTACAACTCGCTTCGGCTGTACCCCCGCACCTAGACCTCGTCTCCAGATTCCTGCCTGTCCTGATCGTGGTGTGCCTTGGGATACCCGACCCTCAGACCTTGTCCGTTACAAAGAGAGGATATTAAAACATATCAGAATTCTATCTTTCTTGCTAGGATGCAAAAGCTAAAACCACTAATGGTGGAATGGGATAACAACCTTGACATAATTTTAAAAGATATACTGGCAGATACTCGGTCTATCGTATTTATCACCCATGACAAATGTACTTTTAATGCCAATGACAGACCCAAGAAGGCATAGATCCACAAGATTCAAGTACCAATCTGAAAGAAAGCATGCAGGCAAGTCCTTCACATATTATATTTTTGGACCCCTACTAGAAGGCTAGGTAGTAGTAGTGTTTGTGAAATATTAAAGTGTGGTGGAGATATATGGTAGACTGGTGAACTACTCTTGAAACAACTTAAAGAGAAGATGATCCCTGCTTTTGAAGTAGCATTTCCTGAGTCCCAAGCATTATTTGCATTAGATAATATGAAGATACACTAAAAGTTTGCCTCCAATGCATTGCAAGTTAGCAATATGAATCATATATCAGAGAGAAAACATTCTGCTCCAATATGTGATAGATACTTTTTTGATTCAACTGATCCTAGCATCACTTATTAGCAGTCAATGATGTTACCAGATGAGTAGTTAAAAGGGTTACAAATTGTTTTGCAAGAGTGTGAACTCTAGCCAAGTAGTCAAAGACTTCTTATATAATGTACTACTCCTGCAAATTCTCCAATAAAATAAAAACTAAATCCTCCTTGTCATTATGCATGTAATGCATCTTGTTGTACTTGTGGACCACTATCATCACAACCTGACTGTTAGGCACAATAATACCAATTACTGGAAGCTATTGAGGCTGCTGAACACCAGGTACTATTTTACCCTCCATTTTAATATGTGTGTAACGTGTTCACGCGGAGGCGCTAGTCACGTCACTGGTACAATAGAAGCGAGCCGACAATCTAGCAGAGACCGACGGTTCCTAAGCTCGCTAAGGGAGGCTTCGGTGGTGTAATAGGAAAATAAAGATAACCGTTCAACCGAGTATATTAGAATACTAACTGTCGAAGTCTGCCCTTTTCCTTAGCGGAAAGTGGCGGTCTTTTTAAGTATATATGTTTGAGTATGATCATAAATTCTCACTCATGTTCTTACACAATCAATCGGTAAAACTAACCAAGTATCAACCGATACTTAAAACAAAACATAAAACAAACTAAGTATGAACGGATACTTAAAACAAAACATAAAACAAACTAATAACCGAGTACCAGCTCCGGTTACATTTCCCAAAACAAAACAAAATCCTTAAACAAACAAGCTATTACCCAAACAAGAAGAGATAAGAAAGCCACGCCTCCTCCAACTCGTCGTCATCCTCGAATCCCGACCCGCATTGGCAGTTGTAAAAACATACCGGTCTCCCGACACAACCTTCTCCCGATTTTGGTCCTCCACAGCTTCTGCAAACATAGGAGGTAAAAAACGCCGGGGCGCATTTTTTATTATAGGCTCTTTTTGGCGATTTCTACCACACGCCCGTTGTGATACAGTCCATCTGGTTGCAGCCGAGGCAACAGAATATGTAGATTGGCCTTTGTCTCTGCAGGGTACGTATGTCTCCAAGGCGTCTGAAATTGAGCCGCCAGAGGTAGGAGTCCTTCTCGCTTAGCTTCGTGAAATCCGAGTTATGCATGATAACGGTATGGATGGGTGCGCAATATTTTGTATGTATGCATGGTGTGGTGGGAAGGTGTGCACTTAGGGGGACTGTGTGTATGTGCTCGTCTTGTTTGTACCCTTGTGTCTAGGTGCAAAGTGCACCTTCTTATAAGCCGTTGGTTCTCGTCCCGGTACATGGGCTTCGTACAGGTGTGAGTATCTGTGTCGCTTAAATTTCTGAGAGTGTGGGTGCGTGGGTTTCATGTAGGTGTGTGTGTGTGGGTCGCTTAAACTTCTGAGAGTGTGGGTGCGTGGGTTTCGTGTAGGTGTGTATGCATGGGTCGCTTAAATCTCTGAGAGTGTGGGTGCGTGGGTTTCGTGTAGGTGTGTGTGTGTGGTATCG
>LN891249.1:92121-113431 GCA_900010015.1 Tuber aestivum
GGTGTGTATGCATGGGTCGCTTAAATCTCTGAGAGTGTGGGTGCGTGGGTTTCGTGTAGGTGTGTGTGTGTGGATCGCTTAAATTTCTGAGAGTGTGGGTACGTGGGTTTCATGTAGGTGTGCGTATGTGGGTCGCTTAAATTTCTGAGAGTGTAGGTGCATGGGTTTCGTGAAGGTGTGTGTGTGTGGGTCGCTTAGATTTCTGAGAGTGTAGGTGCATGGGTTTCGTGTAGGTGTGTGTGTGTGGATCGCTTAAATTTCTGAGAGTGTGGGTGCGTGGGTTTCGTGTAGGTGTGTGTGTGTGTAGGTTGCTTAAACTTCTGAGGGTGTGGGAGATTCCAAGTCCTCTTAGGGTCCATGGTATAAATTGCCATCGGTTTATTTCTGGGATTGTTGGTGCCCAGCACATTGTTACCTCGTGGATTGTTGGTGGGTCCCCTTCCTTGTTACTTGCCCACGATTCGTGGATTTGTTCAGTCGTATTTCCTAGTCCCTCAATTGGTTCCCAACTGTTCTTACTTGCGGGATATCCTTTCCAGCTGACCAGGAACTCATCTCGATTGTAACGCTGCTGGTGGTCCAGGATCTTGTCAACCTCCCATTCTGGGTGCTCATTTATCAGTATTAGGGCTGGCCTTGCGTGGGCCCGTCCAGGGAACTTGTCATCGTCGTTTGGCAGGTACTTCTTAACCAAGCTTGCATGAAAGATACCCTCGGGTCGACAGTATATCTTTGCATCCATTTTTACCCTATAGTTTTCCGTATAGTTATCAAATCTGGTTACTGTGAATGGGCCTCTCCACATGGGTTCCAGTTTTCTGCTTCTTCCTGATTGAGTTGCGAACTGGCTCCCATACACCAGGATGTGTTGTCCAATCGGGATGCCCTTGTATAGTTTGTGTCTCTTTGCGGCTTTCCGGGTCGACTAGAATCGTGCCAGTTGGAGATTCTGGTATACCAGGTTCCTCATTTCCTCGTGTCTGTTAAGGAATTCATCGGTGGCTGGCACAGATGATTTCCCAAACCGGAGGGTTTTCATCATGGGGTATTCTTTTCCATACACTATTGCATAGGGGGAACAGCCATAGGTTTCCGTATACGATCCGTTTATGTGTGCTGCTATTTCGGCTACCGCTGGCTTCCAGTTATTCTGTCTTCCATTCGTAATGTTCCACATTGCTGTTTTGAGTTCTCTAATCCGTCGTTCTACCTCGCCGTTAGTCTCATGGTGTCCTGGCAGGGCACAGAGATGCTCAATGCCCAGGGATTTACACCATTGTTGCCCGAATCTAGAAGTAAACCGTGGGTCCGCATCGGTCACTATGGAGCAAGGGTATCCATGTGGCATGCATACTTGCTCGGTTAGCTCTGCAATTGTTTGTTCTGTTGTGTTCGCTGACCTGGTAGGTATGAACCAAGTCCATGCACTCAATCTATCCATAACTACCATAACCATGTCATAACCGTCTGATTTGTTAAATGGTCCGGCAAAGTCAATAGCGAGCGATTCAAATACTTCTGCTGGGATAGGCAGCATCCGTGCGGTGCCCTCAGGGAGCTTGGTTCTAGGTTTGTTGGTTTGGCAGGTGTTGCACTGTGCCACATACTGGCGGATATCGTTACTCATTTGCGGTCAAAAGAAATCGCCAGTTGCATAATGCAGGTTTGTTTTTGCGCTATGGTGCCCATTGGTGTGGATGTTTCGTATGATGTACTCTCGTAAGGTTTCCTTATTACCTGCGTATCCATTAGGGATGTACAGGCACCATGCATGGTACCGAGTCGGGGAGTAGACTAATCCGTTGTCTATTTCGTAGAGGTTAAGGTCCGTTGATCCGCCCCTCAATAGTTTATCGTACAGTGAATCAGTTCAGTAGCCTTTGATCATTTGTTCTCGTAAGCTGTTTTCCATCTTTTTGCATACTTGGAATGTAGCTTGTTCTTCCTCGATGTCTGTATTTCTGCTTTTCATTCGCCTAGGGACAATGTCTTCAGTAATGGAGTGGTATAGGCTCCTTCTGTAATCGTCCATTGTCCGTGGCATAACGGATTCTATTACTTTGTTGGCGTATACCTCCGATTCTTCACTTAATCTAGATAGGGGTGCGTTTTGTGGCACTGCATACTTGCAAGGAAGGTGGTGGGCTACTTGGTGGTTCTTCGATTGGGATTTCCAACCTGGATGGGTCGATCCATGATGATGGCTGTGGGTGGTAGAGATTTGTTTGGTGGCTTTCTCGGGGTAGGTCCGCTTCTGATGTGAGTCGTTGCATTTCTACTATGGCCTCATTGTCAGGCGTATCATAGGATGTTCCTGACTGGTGTGATCTCGGCCTGGGTGAATACCCAGATCCTAATTTGTCACTTGCGTGGTAGGTACATTCGTCAATATCGCATGCAGTGAAGTAGAGGCTTGCATGTTCCAGGTCTCCTGGTGGTATACTAGTGTGGGTAACATGGTCTCCCCAATCGTTGCCGTCACGGATTGTGCAGTCAGTTGCCCAACTCGCAGGTTCTTGGATTTTAGGAGGGGGTGAATCAGGGGCCTCTTGGGCTGTTGGTGGCTGGTAATTTGACATTGCAGTGGGATGGGTCGCTGTTTCTCGCTCGTACTCTGTGTAACCAGAGAGGTCGTCGTCTTGGTAGGTAATGTCTTGAGCATAGTAAGGGTGCTGTTCTGAGGTAGCGTCTTTGTACACTCAGGATAGAGCATCAGCTAAATAGTTTTTGCTTCCTTCCTGGTATATTATCTTTGCATCATATTTGCTGAGTTCCGTAACCCGTCTAATCTGTTTCCTGCTAGGTTGCTTCATAGTTTTCAGAAATATTTGTGGGCGATGATCCGTCACTATCGTGAACTTTCTTCCCATTAATATGTGGCTGAAACTGTGTAACGCGTCCACTATGGCTAGTGCTTTCTTGCCAGTTGTGCGGTAATTTATCTGAGAATTAGTGAACTTTCGGCTATGGAGCATAGCCGGCCTAACCATGCTGTGGGTGGGTCCTTGTCCTACTCAAGCTCCTACCCCTACGTCTGAGTGGTCCATTATCAGCCAGATTGGCTCCCCTGAATCCTTCAGTGGTTGCATGACTTCATGTTGCTTGAGGAGGCATTTGGTGTTTCTGAATGCCTGATCATGCGTCGGTGTCCACACCCACTCCGCCCCACCCATTAGATCAGCGAGTGGGGCCACCACAGTAGTGTGGTGCGGCAGGAAATGTGCCACATAGTTTAGTAACCATAGGAATCGTTGTAGTTCCCTTTTGTTCATTGGTGCTGTCCATTCTTCCAGGGCCCGTATTTTTTCAGGTGCTGCATGTATTCCTTTATTGTCAATGATGTGACCTAATATATCCAGTTTATCTGCGAACAGGTCTGATTTCTTTTTGCTTGCGTAGTATCGTGCCTTGCGCAATTTGTCGCAAACTAACCGTAAATGGTTTATATGTTCTTCCGCCATATCTGATAATACTAGGATACCATCAATATATACCCACATGAAATCATGTAGGTCTTCCCCTAATAAGTCATCCATTATACGCATGAAGGTGGCAGGTGCATTCTTGTCTGCTTGTAGTATTACTCGACTAATCATAGTTCCAAAAGGTGACTTGAATGAATTATTTCGTTCATCCTTGGGATCCACTCGCATTTGGAAGTATGCGTCGTGAAGGTCAATCTTGCTACGGTATTTCTACCGTCCTACCGCATTCAGGATATCTTGTTGCCGGGGTATTGAGGGGGTGTCTTTGATTACTAGGTCATTTCGTCGCTCAAGGTTGACTAGTGGTCTGGTAGTTTTCCCGTCCTTCTTTGGTTGTACAAACATAGGGGCTGTACCTGTTACTGCATCACCGTAGATGACCCCTTGTACTAACTTCGTCTGGATCCATTGGTGTAGTTGTTTTTTGTATCCTTCTGGAACTGAGTAGGTTGGCTCATCTTTGATTTGTGATCCAGGTATTAGTTGTACCCGGTAGTGGATTTTCCGCAGGGGTGGTAAGCCGTCCGGTATCTCATCAGGAAAAACATCATTGTATTCTTCTATGATCACCTGACTAGCCTCAGACACTGCGGACCTGTGTTCTCCGCGCATTGGTTTGCATAAGACCCTGACTTTCTGAGTTGGGAAGGTGATCATCATGTCCAGGCAGGCAATATTTGCTTTGTGACAAGTCATAAATGGCATTCCGAGGAGCGTGTCGTATTTTGCAACGTTTCCGATCAGCATAGGGTTGTTTGGGAAATTTGTTTTCCCTATTCTAGCAGCCGTGGTTGCCTGGCTATCGCTAGTTGATCGGGATCCTTTCATGGCCATATTAAGAGTAACTGGGTACTTTGTTGGTTGTGTTTTTATGGCGTGTGTGGCCACGAAGGTATTGCTTAAGATGTCATGTCCTATTGTTCCTGTATCGAATAGGACTTTAGCGGGGAAGCTATTTATTTCTGCCGTTCCTTCCAGTGACCAGAACGGGAGTGTTTTTATTGTTGTTGCTGGGGTGGTCCTGTAGCAGTTGACAGTCGCAACTACTGAATTAATGCTAATTTCCTTGTAGGCGCTATCTTCATCTTCTTCCAGGAGGTTCGTGGTAGCTTCCTTCTTCATGTGCTTGCCTTTGGATTTCTGCATACAACAGTCCTTAGCATAGTGACCCTTTTTTCCTCATTCAAAGCATTTATTGTTCTCCTTTCGCTGTCGCTGCCGCTGGGTGTCTTTCGATTTCGGTGTTCCAATCTTTTTCGAATTCTTGGTAGGGCTGTATCTCTGCCCCTTGGCCTTCCTTACATCCGTTGTCCTGTAGGCATTCATATCCTACAGGATGGCATCATGCCTTTCTGCTCTCTTGATAATCGCGTGTATATCATCAGATGCTGCTTTTTGAGGTTTGACCACCTGCCGTAGTTTGGTATGCATGCTTTCATTGAATCGCGTTTTGAGGGAATATGCCGAAATGGTGCCCGTGGGTAATCGACTGTGATACATAAGGAGTGATGTTGCCGTTTGTGTTATCTTATCCATTTTTCCTCCATGGGTCTGTTGGATATTGTTGAATCGTTCGAATAATTTGTCCGCATTACGGGATGATTGGAATCGATCTCGTAGGAAGTTGGCTATCGTTATTGCCCTTACTTTGTCCGGTTCTCAGTATTCCTTAATGCACTGATGGTATGCTTCTGTGGCATCTTCTGTGCAGAAACTTCTGAGATAGATCCCTAATCCATAGTCTTTCATATCAATTCCGTAGACTGATAGGTATTGCCTTACGCTAGTATGCCATCGTTCGAACGCTTCCAGTCTCAGGTCCTCTCCTCTACCCGAGAATGTAGGAGGCTGCGGGATTTTTAGTTTTGGCTTTTGTAGGGGTGGGTCCGCTGGAGGGTCGGGCGGCGGTGCTGGAGTTCTGTGGCCGGCCATGTCTTCTTTTTCTTGTTCTGAACAGCCATCAGGTGGGGGTGGAGGGGGTAATGGTGCTGGTGGTTTGCGTTCTTTTGCTGGTGAACCTGGGAATGCACCAGGTGTAGTTTCTGTGGGTGGCTTTGTTCCCTTCCTTTGGGTTAGGCCTTCTCATGGGATTTCTTGCCCACTTCAAGTCATAAGTGGATCTATATTGCACTATTGACAATGCAGGAGCCAACCGTAGTGGTCTGCCCCTTCTGCCAGTACCGTTCGTCTTACTAAATCCTCGTAGGTTGATCAGACCTTGATTCATCATATTTAACTACTCATTGAGGTTAAAAAAATGTAACGTGTTCACGCCGAGGTGCTAGTCACGTCGCTGGTACGATAGGAGCGAGCCGACAATGTACCAGAGACTGACTGTTCCTAAGCTCGCTAAGGGAGGCTTCGGTGGTGTAATAGGAAAATAAACCTAACTGTTCAACCAAGTATATTTGAATACTATCTGTCGAAGTCTACCGTGTCCGGAGTGGAAGACGTCAGTCTTTTTCAGTACATGTGTTTGAGTACCATAATGAATTCTTACTCATGTTCTTACTCAATCATCCGTAAAACTAACCAAGTATCAACCGATACTTAAAACAAAACATAAAACAAACTGAGTATTAACCAACACTTAAAACAAAACATAAAACAAACTAAGTATCAACTATACTTAAAACAAAACATAACATAAACTAAGTATCAACTGATACTTAAAACAGAATATAAAACAAACTAACTGAGTACCAGCTCTGGTTACATTCCCCAAAACAAAATTAAATTCCCAAAAATCAAAACATTTACCCAAACAAAGACAAAGAGGTATTCCGAGCCTCGCTTAACTCGTCGTCATCCTTGAAGGCCGACTGGCATTCGTAGTTGTAAAAACATACCAGTCCTCCAATACATCCTTCTTTCAGGTCTGGCCCAGCCCAGCCTCGACACATGTAGCAGGTAAAATACGCCGGGGCATATCGTAGATAGTATGCCTTGCCGATCAATTTCCACCACTGGTTCATGCTTTTACAATCCATTTGGTTGCATCCGAGGCAACAGAATATGTAGATCGGTTTCCATCTCTGTAGTCCCGTAATGTCACCGAGGCGTTTAAAGTGCAGGCCCCAAAGGTAGGAGTCCTTCTCACCAGGCTTCATGAAATTAGAGTTATGCATGGTGTGATAGATCAGGTGGTTCATGTTAAGGTAGGTATGTGTAATAGGGTGTGGTAGCTAGTGTGCGAAGAGTATAAGCATCTCTTGTTTCCGGAGTGCAGTAGGGGGCGGGTGTTTTGCTTCAATGATGTCTGAGTGTGAAGTGCACCTTTTTATGTGCTTCTGTATCTTCTTTACTATTGAGGGTGTGTGGGTTTTGCGTGGGGGTGTGGGGGTGTGGGGGTGTGGGGGTGTGGGGGTGTATGTGGGTCTCGCTTATATTTTCTGAGTATGTGTGGGTTTCGTGTAGAGGTGTATGTATGTGTGTGTGTCTTACTTATATTCTCCAAGGGTGTATGGATTTCTTGTAGGGGTGTATGTGTGCGTGTAGGTCTCACTTATATTTCCGAGGGTGTGGGTGATTCTGAATCTTGTCCAGCCTCGTCTCCTGGTGAGAACTCATTATCGCTGTAGGGCGTGCAAAAGCCTTTTGGCATCCACAAGGTGAGTTCCTATCGGTTTATCTCAGGTATTGTGGGTGCCCAGCACGTTGTTACCTCATGGTTTGTTGGTGGGTCTCCTGCCTTGTTATTAGACAACCATTCATGAATCAGTTCTGTCACATTCGTGAGTCGTTCAACGGGTTCCCAGCTGTTCTCGCTTGCTGGGTATTCCTTCCATTTTATCAAAAACTCGTCCCTGTTGTACCCCTGTCGTTGGTCTAGAATTTCTTCAACTTCCCATTCCGGGTGCTCGTTTATTAGTATTGGCACTGGCTTTGCATGGGCTTGTCTGGAAAATCTTTCATCATCATGTGGTGTGTATTGCTTAATTGATGTTGCATAGAAGATACCTTCTTGTTGGTGGTACATTTTCGCATCCATCTTTACCATGTGATTTTCTGTGTATTCGTCGAATCCAATTACTGTAAAGGCTACTCTCCACATAGGTTCTAGTTTTTTGCTGATTCCTAATTGAGTTGTAACTTGGCTTCGAGAACCTAGGATTTGTTGTCTGATCGGGATGCGTTTGTGTACTCTGCATCTTTTTGCAGCTTTCCGAGTTGATCAGAATCGTGCTTGCTGGTGGTTCTGGTATACCAGGTTTCTCCTTTCCTGGTGCCTGTTACGGAATTCATCGGTGGCGGTAGTAATGATTTCCCAAACCGGAGGGTTTTTATCATCAGGTATTCTATCCTATACAATACCATGTAAGGGGAGGCGCCATAGGTTTCTGTATATGATCCATTTATGTATGCGGCTGCTTCTGCTAGCACTGGTTTCCAGTTATTTTGTCTCTTATTTGTAATGTTTTACATTGCTGTCTTGAGTTCACTGATTCGTCGTTCCACTTGGCCGTTGGTCTCATGGTGTCCTGGTTCGGCACAGAGGTATTCAATACAGAGAGATTTACACCATTGTTGCCAAAATTCCATGGTGAATCACGGGTCTGTATCCCTTACTATAGAACAAGGATACCCATGTGGGGTGCACATGTTTTCAGTTGACTCCCCAATTGTTTGTTCTGCCGTGTTTGTTGCTTTAGTAGGTATAAACCAGGTCCATGTGCTAAATCTATTCATGACCACCATGATCATGTCGTATCCTTCAGATATGGTGAATAGTCCTGCAAAATCAATAGCGAGTAACTCGAATACTTCTGTGGGTATCAGTGGCGTGTTTGCAGAACCCTCAGTGAGTTGGCTTCTAGGTTTATTGATTTGGTACAAGGTGCACTGTGCCACATACTGGTGGAAGTTGTCGCCAATTTGTGGCCACAAAATGTAGCCTGTTGCATAGTGGAGGTTTGTTTTCATGCTATTGTGCCCATTAGTATGGATGTTTCTTATGATGTATTCTTGTAAGGTTTCCTTATTTCCTGCATATCCATTATGGATGTATTGGCACCATGAACCATATTAGGTTGGAGAGTAGACTAAGCTATCATCTACTTTGTAGAGGTTGGTTAAGATCTGTTGATCCACCAATTAATAGTTTGTCGTATAGAGGGTCACTTGAGTAATCTTTGATTATTTGCTGTCGTAGGTTGTTCTCCATCTTTTTGCATACATGGAATGTAGCCTGTTCCTCTTCGATATCTGTGTTACTATTCATTATTCATCTGGAGGTAATGTCTTCCATGAATGGCTCGTATAGGTTCCTTCTGTACTCATCCATTGCTGGTAGCATAACTGGTTCAATTACTTCATGGGTGTATGTTTCTGATTCCTCACTTACTCTGGATAAGTATGGTTCTTTGGTAGTACTACTTTTTTGCAGGAATGGTCGTGGGCTACTCGGTGGTCCTTCGAGTGGTATTTCCAATCGGGAAGGGTCAATCCAGGTTGAAGGTGAGGGGTGGGATATGGCTACCTGTTGGTTCATTTGGGGTGAATCTACTTCCAATGTGAGTTGTCGCATTTTCAATAAGGGTTCTTTGTCAGGGGTATTATAGGATATTCCAGACTGATGCAACCTTAGTTTGGGGGAACACCCAAACCCTAGCTTGTTGCTTGCATGGTAGGTACATTCTTCAATGTCGCATACAGTAAAGTGAAGGCTTGCATGTTCTCAGTCTCCTGGGGGCATACCAATATGGGTAGTCCGACCTCCCCAATCGTTACCATCCCAGATGGTACAGTCTGTAGCCCAACTTTCGGGTTCTTGGAGTACAGGAGGGGGTGAATATGGAGTGTCCTTGACTAACGGTGGCTGGTAATTTGACATTGTAGTTTGATAGGTTGCAGTTTCTTGCTCGAAAGCTGTGGTGTCGGATAGGTCGTCATCTTGGTAGGTAGTGTCTTGGGCATAGAGAGGATGTTCATCTGAGGTAGTGCCATCATAAACCTGGGATAGCGCGTCAGCTAAATAGTTTTTGCTTCGCTCTTGGTAAATTATTTTTGTGTCGTATTTGCTGAGCTCTATTATCGACCTAATTTGTTTCCTGCTAGGTTGCTTGATGGTCTTCAGGAATATTAGTAGGTGGTAGTCTGTAACTATCATAAACTTGCTTTCCATCAATATGTGGCTGAAACTGCATAGCACATCCACTATGGCTAGTGCCTCCTTGTCAGTTGTTCCGTAATTTAACTGTGGATTAGTAAATTTTCGGCTATGGAGCATTGCCAGTCTAGCCGTGTTGCAGGTGAGTCCTTGTCGTACCCATGCGCCTACTCTTATGTCCGTGGCGCTCGTTATTAGGCAGATCAGTTCTTCCAACTCTTTCAGAGGTTGCATGATCCCGTGTTCCTTGTGAAGATGTTTGATGTTTCTAAATGCTTGGTTGTGGCTTGGCGTCCATACCCACTCAGCTCCACCCATTAGGTTGGTGAGTGGGCCTACGATTGTGGTGTGGTGTAGCAGGAATTGTGCCACATAGTTTAGTAATCCTAAGAATCATTGTAGTTCCTTTTTATTTATCAGCATTGTTCATTCCTCTAAGGCCCGTATTTTTTCAGGGGCTGCATGGATTCCTTCGTCGTTAATTATATGTCCTAATATATCCAATTCTTTTGCAAAGAGGTCTGATTTCTTTTTACTCGTGTAGTATTGTGCCTCGCGTAGTTTTTCACAAACTAATTGTAAATGGTCCAGGTGTTCTTCTACTGTATCTGAAAACACTAGGATATCATCAATATATACCCATACGAATTCATGTAGGTAGTTCCCTAATCAGTCTTCCATTATGCACATGAAGGTGGTGGGTGCATTCTTGTCCCCTTGTAGCATTACTCTGCTTATCATGGTCCCGAAGGGTAAATTGAATGAGTTATTTCTTTCATCCTTGGGGTCCACTCTTGTTTGGAAGTATGTGTCGCGGAGATCAATCTTGCTTCGGTATGCCTTCCTTCCAACCGCATTTATGATGTCTTGTTGCCAGGGTATCGTGGGGGTGTCTTTGATTGCTAGATTATTTCGTCCCTTAAGGTCGACTAATGGTGTGATACCTTTCCCGTCCTTTTTAGGTTGTACAGACATAGGGTCTGCTCCTGTTACCGCATCACGGTAGATGACCGCTTGCTCTAACTTTGTCTGGATCCATTTGTGTAATGGTGTTTTGTATGCTTCCAGCACCCAGTACCTAGGTTCATCTTTGATTTGTGATCCAGGTTCTATTTGTATCCCATGGTTAATTTTCCGAAGTGGTGGCAAGCCATCTGGTATTTCGTCTGGGAAGATATCGCTGAATTCCGCTATGATCATTTTACCAGCTTCCGATACTGCAGACCTGTGTTCTCCACTTGTAGGTTTACATGAGACTCTTAATTTCTGACTTGAGTAGGTGACTGTCATTTCTCCACAGCCGATGGTTGCCTTGTGGCAAGTCATAAATGGTATTCCAAGAAGCATATTGTATTTTGCAATATTTCCAATTAGCATGGGGTTGTTTGGGAACCTTGCTTTCTTCATTTGAACTATGATGGTTGCCTGGCTATTGCTAGTTGACTGAGATCCTTCATGGCCATGTTAAGGGTTACCAGGTATTTTGTAGGTTGTATTTTTATACCGTGTATGGCCATGAAGGTATTACTTGGAATGTTATGCCATATCGTTCCTGTATCGAACAGGACCCTTGCGCGGAAGCCATTTATTTCTACGGTTCTATCCAGTGATTGGAAGGGGAGTATTCTTGTTGCTGCTGATGTGGTTTTGTTGCAGTTAACCATTGCAACTACCAAGTTAATGCTAATTGCTTCATAGAAGCTTTCTTCTTCTTCTTCTAGGAGGTTCATGGTAGCTTCTTTTTTTATGTTCTTGCCTTTGGATTTCCATGTATAACAGTCCTTGGCATAATGGCCCTTTTGTCTGCCTTCAAAGCGTTTGTTGTTTTCTCTTTGGTATCGCTGTCACTGGTTGTCTTTTGGTTTAAGTGTCCCTGTCTTTTTCAAGTTTCTGGTAGGCCTGTACCGCTGCCCTCTTTCTTTCCTTGCCTCCGTAGATTTGTAGGCATTCGTATCCCACAGGATAGCATCATGCCTTTCTGCTCTTTTGATGATTGAATGGATATCATCAGTTGCTATTTCTTGCCGTTCGGTTACCCGCCGTGCTTTGACATGCATGCTTTCGTAGAATCGTTTTTTGAGTAAGTATGCCGAGACTGTACCTATTGGTAACCAACTATGGTACATTAGGAGCATCATTGCTGTTTTAGTTATTTTGTCTGTTTTTCCTTGCTGTGTCTGCTCAATTGTGTTGAATTTTTCAAATATTTCGTCCACAATTCGGGATGATGGAAATCGGTTGTGCAGGAAGTTGGCTACTGTGGTTGCCCTTACTTTGTCAGGTTCTCGGTACTCTCTGATATACTGTTGGTATGCCTCCGTTGCATTATCTGTACTGAAGGCTCTGAAATAGATACCTGATCCATAATCTTTCATGACTATTCCGTACATTGACAGGTATTGCCGTACGCTGACAATCCATCATTTGAAAGCTTCCGGTCTCAGATCATCTTCTTTGCCAGAGAACGTCCTAGGTTATGGCATTTTCATTCTAGGCTTTTGTGTGGGAGGGTCTGCCGGGGGTTCCAGAGGGGCGGGGGTACCATGACCAGACATATCTTCTACTTCCTCTGAAGGACTGTCGGGTGGGGGTGTCAGTCGTGATGGTGCCAGTAGTTTGCATTCTTTTGCTGGTAACTCTTGGAATTCACCTGGTGTGGTGCCTGTACTTGGTTTTGCTTCTTTTCTTTGGGTCAAGTCTTGTCGTAGGATCTTGCGCCTACAACGAGTTGTAAGTAGATCTATGTCGTACTGCTCGTGGTCCAGGAGTCGACAATCGTGGTCTGCCGCTTCTGCCGGTACCCTTCGTTACGCTGAATCCTTGTGGGTTGATCAGGCCCTGATTCGTTGTATTTCAACCACTCATTGAGGTTAAAACAATATAATGTGTTCACGCCAGGGTGCGGGTCGCGTCGCGAGATACAATAGGAGAGAACTGATGATCTGCTGGAGACTAATAGTTCTTGAGCTCGCTAAGGGTGGCTCCGGTAGTGTAACAGGAAAATAAGGACAACTGTTCAACCAAGTATATTTGCATACTATCTGTCGAAGTCTGCCGTTTCCAGAGTGGATGACGGCGGTCCTTTTAAGTACATGTGTTTGAGTACAATCATGAATTCTCACTCATGTTCTTACTCAATCAATCTGTAAAACTAATCAAGTATCAACCGATACTTAAAAACAAAACATAAAACAAACTAAGTATCAACTGATACTTAAAACTAAACATAAAACAAACTAAATATCAGCCGTTACTTAAAACAAAACATAACACAAACTAAGTATCAACTAATACTTAAAACAAAACATAAAACAAACTAAGTATCAACCGATACTTAAAACAAAACATAATACAACCTAAGTATCAACCGATACTTAAAACAAGATATAAAACAAACTAACCGAGTACCAGCTCCGGTTACAGAATGCGTATCATAATAATATGGTATATGGGTCAGAAGATTTTACGCGGCATGTTTACACATGATATTCTTCCCATCACTGAATTGCTAAGACTAAAGTTTAGCTTACAAGCTAGTCTATTGTATAATACTTTGTTATCTAAAATAGATTAACTTTTTTTTGTAAATCTAATATATTAATATATAATTTTTAAACTTAATTACATAGTGATAAAGATTTAAGCTTTCATAACTATTTATATTCTGTAATACTTCTCCATTTATATGATTTAGATATACTTAATCTCTATATTTTATTAACCTTACAATTCACCTTCAAAAGGTAGGATTAATAAAACAGAATGGCTGTGTAAGAACCTTTATCAGCTTTATAGTTGCTGTTGCATGAAAAATTGTCATACTTTTTGTGAGAAAACTAGTTTAGTGTCTAGTCTTCTCAAACCATATTCATATGATTTATAGTATATATATGCAACTAACTATTATAAACTTTCTAATAGAACTTACTACAATACTACCTAGTAAAAATGTAGTACAAAGAGTCCAGCTACTATCAAAATATAACAAATTCCTATTATTTTATATTATATTCTCAATATACTAATACTGAGCTAAACCTATCTGATCTTCTTTCTTATCTACACAGTTATCTCTTACTTTCTAAGACTTTTACAAACTTTTTATTAGTTTTACTATTTCATTAACCTTTTCCTTAACCACTTCTGTACTCTATAAACTTCAACTACTATTAACTATTATTTTTTTTCTATTACCTCTACCATTATAAGATTACCTACATCCACTTTATAAATTGTCTTACATGCTCCTGAATCTTAGTTTGTCCACTTATCTTCTTTGAAATTTTGAGTACATTTTCCACCATTTTTCTGGCATTCTTTAGTGGGAGACCCCCTTTTTTTTTTTTTACTATTTAGGGCATGGTTTGGTTCTCCTATTCACTCTTAATTGATATCATTTTGTTTGGTTCAATTTGGTTAAGAATTGATAGTGTTCTCTTTTTTGACTATGGTTGCTAAGTGTGTCACTTCCCGGTGACTGACGTTAGAGCACTCCTATCCGCTGAAAAACTCTTATGTCGTAAATTCGTGGTGCCGCCATTTCAAAAATGAGGAAAATACCGGACGTAGTGTGTTTCTTTTTTTTTCTCTTTTTTTTTTTTTCGCCTACTCATGGCCTGTAACAAGTACTCATGACTTTTTGTGCCAAGATCGTACAAGTGCCAGGGATAAAGTTTTCGTACGGGACAGGGTTTATTTTGCGGGTTAACCTAAATTAACTGTTCGGATACTTTATCCCTATGCCTTGTACAGTAGTCGTACGCCTAGCCCTGGCCGTTCCAGGTCTTGTCACCCGACACACTGCCAGACATGTCGAACTCCTGTACCGGTACGATACCGGTCCAAGAAAAGCTAGATGACTAATAAACCCCACCAAGAAACCTCCATCAGATCCTCCATCCCGCAACTCTACCTAACATCCCGAGCCATCACCTCCATCACTACCCAATCTTAGTAGTACCTTTCGCCTCCCCGCTCCAGCAACCAATTCCGGGGAAAACCCTCACCTCGAAAACACCAGCAGAAGAAAGCCAAGCCAAATTACCAAATATGGAACCCTCGTCCACCACCTTCCACCGCCAAGATGCGATATCCCTCGCCGTGAAGGGTACACTCTACGGCAGCGGCGCCGGAGCCTTCATCTCAGCCATGCAAAACACCCTCACAAAGTCCCCCGTGGGCGCCGCCTCCTTCATCACTCGCACCGGTGGCGTGATCGGGCTGGGAGCGGCCATAGGCGGCTCGTACATGTTTTTCCGCACCGCAAGTGCCAACCTCCGTGGCGTGGATGACAGCATCAACCCCGCTATCGGTGGCGCCGTCGCGGGCGCGCTGCTAGGGATCCGGGTCCGGACCATGTCGGGGGTTGTCGGGTGCGGTGTTGGGCTGGGGGTTGTCATGGGGATATTCGAGTACACGGGTGGAGCTCTGGGCAGGAGGTTGAGGGGCGGGGGGGTGAGGGATGAAGTTGGGAGGAAGGAAGGGGTAAGAGCGCGCACGAGACGGGATGTCGGGGAGACTATTGAGGTGTTGGGAGAAGGGAGAGGTGGGGTTCCTTTTTTTTTCTTTTCTTTGTTTGGTGGGGCGAGGAGGCTGACCTTTCCCCGGGTGGCGCGCTGGAGGGATAGGCATTTACGGAGCTGGATGGGAAGAGCGTAGGAGAGCGAGATTGACGCAAAAGTACGGGGTCAATTTTGATGAGGTCAAGTAGGTGTCGTGCGTGGCATTACTTATTTTTATGTTTTTTCCCTCTCACCGCCTCTTCCCCTAAGCTTGCTTTTTCCCTCGCGATGGCAGTGGTGATCGTGGGGGCGACAGACACATAAGAAAAGGGAAAAGAAAAAGAGGGAGAACCAAAAAGAAACCAAAAATCAAACCCTCCTTGTTTGACAATTCATCTCCTTTTAGGACCTTGTTTGCATTGCAGTTTGCATTTCCCTCCCTACCTGCGCGCATGGAATTCCTTCCATGTCATAACATGAATGAAATGATTGATATCATCAATTAGCTTCCAAACACCGAGTGACAAGCTGTGAGTTCTAGCAACCTTTCTGTTCTTTCTTTTCTTCTTCCGTTCCTGTTCCGCTACTTTTGTACGACAAGCTATGATACTCCATACATAACCTCTACTCAGCGGCCAACCAGCGTGATGCGTCCATTGCTCGGGTAGCTAGGAGGGAGCAGAAGGGTGGAATTACATGAAAAATAAATAAATAAATAAATAAACAGGCAAAGTTGAAACTCCTACCCGTACTATGCCCGGTCAGTTAGTTGTCCTTTTGTCGTTATTCCCATTCTTATTGGTGAATTTTGAGTTTGGAGCGGAGAAATGATTTGGAAAAGGGAAGATAAAGAAAATTGTAACCCCTGCTCTACTCAAGCAATCAACGAACATATGAAGCTGGAGGTCTTGTTTTCCCCCCCTTCCTGTCATTTTGAGGTAGTCAAGGCACGGCGCGTCCGGATGCAAGATAGATAGAGGGGAAAGAAGAAATAGAGAAAAAGCGGAATTGTCGAGATTCCTAATCCGATGAGGGGGGGGAATACTTGAAAAGGGAGAAAGGTGAAAAAAATTGTGCAGAAGATAGACTGAACTAAATCATAAACAAACGCCTTATCCGTTTTGACCCTGACTCGAAGGTGTAGGAAAGAACCCTAGAGTGTAAAAGAGAAGTAAGTAGAAGGCAGGAAATGAGGAAGGAGAGATGATGGAAAGGAAGGAGAAGAAGAAAGGTATAGAAGAAGAAAGGTATGGAAAAAGAGACAATGAAAGAGGCAAAGAGGCTATCACAAGATCCTCATCTGCCGCGGCCTCGTAGCAGCACTGAGAATAGCGATATCCACGTCCCGACTTGCAGCCACGTAACCGTCACTCTCATCTAGACACCCATCCGGATCATCAGAGAACCGCGTATCAAGCAGCAGGATAGAGTCCTCCTCCTCTTCCTGGTCTTCGGAGCACTCTACTTCCTCCTCCTCGTCCTCCTCCTCCTCCTCCTCCTCCTCCTCTTCCTCCGCTTCATCCCCGGCACTATCGTTAACAATTGGCGTACCAGTTGGGGAAGGACAACGGCTCGTGCCATCGGATAACGCTTTCCACAACTCGTACGGCGAGGAAACGAGTTGTCCACCAGGTGTCGCGCGACGGTACAGCAGCGCGCTGATGGTGTGCCACGAATAAACGGAATCGCCGGGGATGGGGGACCAGATGTCATACCAGGCCAGCATCTCGATGGTGAGGTACTGGCGTTGCTGACAGAATTCCCAGATTTTGCGGTTGGTCTCGTTGACTTCCAGTTCTGGGGCTGTGGGTTCGTTGGTGGCAGTGGTGTCGGCACCGCAGAGGCCGCGAAGGCCGTTGTGGAATGTGACGTTGAGGTGTCGGAGGCGCCGCCAGGTGTTGGAATGGTCGAAGAGGTGTCGGCAGACGTGGATGTTACGGAGGGTCAGGGATTCAAGGTTGTCGTGGAGGAGGACGAGGCGGGGACAGAGGTGGTCTCTTGTGCTGTCGTGCTCTGCTAAGTTGTAGAAGCGGGTTTCCGGAGCGAAGGCAGGTTCACCGATATTAACTTCTATGTGAAGGTGCTTGATTGTTTGGTAGTTTGGGATTGTAGCGCACAACATGGTGGCCGCGGTAACTAGCGATGATTAGTTTTTGTCTTCTTTCCCACTTCACGCGGCTCGCATCCGAATGCTAGTTCGAGGAGGGGGGTTACCCTGTGAAGGAGCTAGAACAGTAAGTCGCTCTACTGCCAATGCCTCCAAATCATATCTCATCCAGTCCTCGATATACCAACCGGGCCATCTCACAGAGGGATTATCCTCCAACATGCCCCCGGGTAAGCCAGCAATTATGACAACCAATTCTCTGACCTCTCGGCCAAGCCCTCTAAATGCTTTACACCTTTTCGCTGGAAGCCGTGGCTTGACGTTGCCATGCTCCAGGACTGGTTGCTTTCCCTTCTTTTTCCAATCAATATCCGGATAATAATACCCACTTAGCGAGTTTAGCTCGGCCATGCTGGTGACTACAGCGGGCGAGTACAGGTGCGGCTGGAGATAGGCGCGGGCGAGCTTATTGACACGAAATAGGCGAGAGAGCGATCTCCTACGCTCAAGCAGCGCGCAAAAATTGTGATTCAGAAATCGGGGATCAGTGTATTCGATTAAATTACACGAGATCTCGCCGCAATCGCCGCGAAGCGCATGCTCGAAGATTTCCATTAGGGCTGTGGGCGGGAGTGAATCGAAACTGGCCGCTGTACCGTGGTGGGTTGGTGAGGAAATGCGCTGTAAATTTCCGATGGGCGCAGACGACAGGTGTGGCGGTACGCTTGGGACTGTCTCTGATTCCGTGCATTCCGGCGACTTGGCTATTGATTGAGGAGTGGTTGGGGATGAGTTACCGTGAGCACGAGAGGAAGCGGAAATAGCCAAAGGTGAGGAGGAGTTGTTGTCATCCTCAGCCGAGACGCAGGAAGATGGTTCGTCCGCTAGGGTGACGGAGCTCGTTGAGCTGGCAGGGGACGGGGCCGAGTTCAACAGCAAACTGTTCTTGACCTTGGGGGACGCATCGGGTGTGGGAGGAAATGTTGTCATGGCCCGTGAAACCTGACAAGACGGGAGGCGTGACGGGATCAGGAGGATATCTCTGAAGATGGGGCAGGGTGGATAATATGGGTGGAGGAACAAGCGGCGGGAAGGGGTTTGTCGCGAATGGCAGGGAGCCTTGTGGGATGGGTGTGGAAAAGCAGAGAGCGAGCGGGGAGACGACGATGCTATTGGCTGGGGGTAAAGGAAAAAGGGAAAAAAAAAGAAAGAAAGAAAGCTGGCGGTAGGAGGAGCAGTTAGAGATCGGAGCTAGAAATTGGGTGGAAGGGGAAACGAACGGATGCAATAGTAGAACCAAGTAAGAATAGGGTACGTAGCTGAAGCTTCGCGGATCTAAGCGAGACGCGATGCAAGCCAAGTACTGTAATGTATGTTTAGTGGTTGAGGATTGAACCTTCCGGTGGCAATACGGAAGGAGGGTGTCGGGGGTGGATAAGAGGAGGAGGGGAGGGCGGAAAGAGTTAGAGTGGGCTGGCAGGACAGGTGGAAACGTTGAGCGGTGGGTGGTAAAGGGAGCTTGTGGGTATGATACGGGATGTACGAGTATGATATGATACGGTAAGGCAACTTTGACAGTCGCTTGACCGAAGCTAGCAAGCCCCGGGTTTGAGGGGGCAAGAGGTGATGGCCCTATGAGTTATGGGTAAGATTTTGCGTCTCTCATCCCCCGCAACGACCTGAATTTTATGGTATTCACCCTCAGGAGGAGGACGATGCTCTCCGGGTCTCGATATCAGGTCCTTGTCCGTACTCGCACCCTGAACCCCGGCCAGATGGCGGAGACCGGTGCAGTGGCCTCTAAAAACCCCGCTGTTACACTCCAAGCTTAATCCTCCAGGGGAGGAGGATTCGGTACTGAAGGGCTGTGAGTGGGGAGGGGGCTGGCGAGTTGTGCTTTATCTCGTCGGGGTGGTTGGACCGGGCGAGGCCTTGTTATGTGCGATTCACTCCCCAAAGTGCTCGGGATGATAGGATAAGCTGAATTGAGGTAACCCGTGCGTAAGGGTATGTCAGGGGGCACAATACAATGTCGTGCGCATTTATTATTGAACATTAAGAAAATAATCATCCTCTCTAGTCTATCCTACCGCTACGATATTCCACGGTATTTGTTCACCACTCGATAGCGCCTTGCACTATCGACGGAATAAGGAATTTATTGGGAGAGAAGGGAGGGATGGGCACACATGAGTACGGTACCGGTAGTCTACTTTACCGATAGTGATGGGGAAGAGGGTGGGAGGGCGGTGCGTACCGGCAGTCAGTTGTATCATAATCATATCCTAAGTTACGGGTGGAATCATCAGGTATCATACCCGTAACCCTAAAATGCGGATTGTTCAGGGTTAGGGCTTTGCTAGTCTTCAGCCAGGGGTGACAGATCAGCTGGTGGAGGAACACTATAAAGTACGGTACCGGTACGCACCATCGTCTCGTCTCAGCTTCCGGTACCGCTCGGTCGCCAGCATTATGTCTCAGATCCGAGGGAGGGGAAAGGGAAGAGGCTTACTGTACCCTATCCCCCACCCCTACAGTTCGACCGGACAGTATTAACATAAGCCCTCGAGACCTCAAGGTATACTAGCCGTTTTTTTACAAAGTCTCCGGAATGGTCCAGCGCAAGGGATCCTGGTGGTGTGATAAGTGTTTCCTTGGTACAGGTGTAAGTCCTTGATCGCTGCACTGCTGGATTAACTGGATATTATATCATATTATAATCAGGATCCTGCAGTCAGTATCATAACCTGATATTCTCTTCTTCAATTATTTTATATCATGTAACTAATATCTTATATTAAAAATAATGAGAAACCCTGTTACAAGTTTAAAGAAATTATTTTATAATAATCTCTAAAATGCTCTAAAAGGTGATAGATAAAGTATAAACTATATAATATAAGTTATAATATCATATATTTTTTAAAATTCTAGTTGTTTATTTATGAAGTATCTGATATGAAATAGCAAATATATTATATTAGATTTTAACAAAAATCTGGTATTAGATACTTGATAAAATCTGATATTACAAATTGAAAAAAATTTAAGACCAGGTTTATTGAAATAATATTCAACCAGGAAATTAATTCTCTAATATTATATATCATGTAAATTATAAAAGAAAAAGAAAAACTAACTAGTATATTTCTCTGTCAGATATTAATATTATATATTATATATTTTGATTTAGGTTTATTTTAGTATAGTGCATCAAGGAATAAGTGTGAACCTCATTTAAGCCTGTTTTCAAAAGAGTATAATCCATCAAATACCAGTCCAAATAATTTAAAAGAAAACCACACAAATATTATACAAATGATACAGAATAAAAGTACAGTTTTTTTAGTTCATGATAATAATTGGAAAGAATAGTATACTTGTTTTAAAAGCTCAAGTTTGGTCTAATTTTTATAGTCATAGTATCAGAATGCAATATGCACGAGCTGACTAATCATGAAAAATAGGAAATCAATATGTACTGCGCAGTTTATCAAGACGGGCGATCTATCTGATAAGGAGGGTGCGGTACAGGACGTGCACCAGGGGGTATATCTGAGACTGTGCGGACATGATCATATCTGCCCTGCCATGTACATCTGAGACTGTCCAGTGTGATCAACTCTGCACCACCCTGTGCTTCTTAGACTGTCAAACCATGATCAGCTGAGCTATGCAAAATATTTTCCATCACTCATCACATGTATAAATGTAAAAAATATGAGATTATCAAAAAAATTAGTAAATAAATTAAACACCAATAGGAGATAAATTAAAGAAGAGTTCTTGAATATAGGAAAGAAGATAATAAAAGGAAAGAGAATGCAGGAGTTAAAAGTATTAAGTTGAGAGATGAGAAAATGTAAACAATAATGAATTACACAGGTGAAGGAATTAATAAAGAAAATAGAAGGAACAATTAATGAAAATAAAAGGAAAGATAATTAATGAGAGAAAAATAAAAGAAAGGACCATGGTTTAAAAGATAAGAATTTAGTAATAAGCCCTAAACCCTATACCCTATCTGGTAAGTTTTATTTGTAATACAAATACTTATCTCTCAGGACATCTGATCCCTCTCAGCTCCTTCCTGTCTATATAAAGCCAT
>LN891250.1:10708-38493 GCA_900010015.1 Tuber aestivum
TGGGAACCTGTCCTGATGCTTAGACCTCTGAGGTCGGGATACCTGTCTCTACTTAGACCTCTGACGTGGGATACCTGTCTCTTGCTTAGACCTCTAAGGTGGGATACCTGTCTCTTGCTTAGACCTCTGAGGTGGGATACCTGTCTCTTGCTTAGACCTCGGAGGTGGGAACCTGTCCTGATGCTTAGATCTCTGAGGTGGGACACCTGGCTCTTACCTAGACCTCCAGTGGGATACCGGACATCTGTTTAGACCTCGGACATCAGTAAAAATAAAAGCTTGCCTCCTGTGCGACCTGTGCATGTGACACACAGGAAGCACAGGACGCAAACCAGGACTCAGGACGCAAGGATTCATGGTGCCAAAGTTGGGATGCAACTGAGCACTCTGGGAATTCTCAGGACACAACCCAATGCAGCAGCCAATCTCGGGATACAAGCGAGTACTGCTAAAGTTTCAGGGTGCAATACTAGCACTGGACCTTGTGACCTAAGTCACATATCATGTATATTGTGAAAGTGTCAAAATAAGAATCATTTGTATTCATATTGCTTCTATAATACAGAATACAGAATGAAAGGTGCTAAGCCTCCAAGTTCGAACAGCATACCCTGGGCCACTCTATCCCAGATGATAAGACTAGGCGTATCGGTGCTGGATATATATTCAATACACCATTGGAAAGCCAGCGTCAAGTAGAATATGAGTATCGCGTATTAGCTGCTACCCTGGTAGGGCACTTGTGGAATCTGGCGTCAAGGTCAGTACTCCACCAGAAGTCTCCCAGTACGCCAGGGTCACGGCCACCCGACTATGGAGGCAGAATACGCATTAGGATTTTTGTTGCATATATTTGGTTAGGTTTCTTGGGTTGCATGGTAGAAGTTTCCTTTGTAGTATGATGGGGATTGGTTGCCAAGCAGGGGAATGTGGTGGAGCCTGACGGAAGAATCATCGCTGCGCGCTACACCAAGGACTTTCTTTTATATTAGTGATCAAGGAGGATTCTCTAGCTATATAAGGGGGTGTGCCCCGTTATATTTTACTTTCTTTACGCAATCTGGTAATGTCCTGCGGACACCCTTTCTTACGTATCTGAACCAGCGGATCCCTCCTCGTCCTTGACTTTATCTCGCGATAATTTCAAGCCTTGTTCGCGAAGGAGTCTTTACCTTCGCTTACAGTTATTAAGCTCGAAAGGCTTTGTCCTTTCGTTTGTGTTGCCGTTAGGTTCTTCGCCTCCGTTGTTCGTCGTCTTCGGTCGGTCGGTCGATGTCGAAGCGAGGTTCCTCCCTTTCGGCGGGCAAGGTAGCGGCGGCCTTGTCTTCCCTTTCAGCGTCGGTGGATGAGGCTTCTCTTCTTCGGAAGGAAGTTTCCCGCCTTCGCCACCACATCTCGGTGCTGTCCCGCCGACTCGATCTATCGGCGCGGGCCCCGGAGGCGGCTAGACGGCCGCCCTTCCCTCCGTTCGGCCAGCCTGGGGACATGACGCCACCTCCCTCTGGGGGGGTGGCTGAAGATGATGAGGAGGTGGCTGAGGTGCGGCTGCCCACGGTGGCGTCCTTCCCTTCCGGGATGCAGGCGCCTGAGCCAATCGTGGCTGAGCCCGGGGTGGTGGCTGGCCCTGTCGCGGGTGTGGCGTCCGGGGTGCCTGGTGTGCCTGGGTTGCCGGATTTGTTCGTCGGTTCTTCCCCCCCCATGGCCGGACCGGAGCTGCCATTGTCTCCCGTCGATGAAGGGTCGTTATGTGGATCTGCCTCGTCGGACGGCTCGGTGGTTACGGTATTGGTGGATGTTGCTGAGGGGCCGGACCTCCCCCCCAGGCACTTTGCTCGTGGGCACTGGCCTAAGGGAGAGAACCCGTACGTAGTGGGGCGGTACAAGACTCGGTTCCCGTCGGCGGCGCCTATTGGGCGTCGAGCTGTAAGCTTGCCTCTGAGTGTAGGAGTCAGTATGTCGGACTTTCTCAGGTTGAGGTTGCCTGGGCAGCAGGCTAGGAATCAGGCACTGGTGGAGGAGGCGGGTGTGCAGGGTGGGGTTGGGCATGTTGCTGGCGGGGATGCTGGTTCATCTGGTGGTCGGCAGCGCAAACGGCGTTCGGGGCGAGGGCGTGGCCGGGCATGGGGCGAGGCGTCAGCTTCTGTCTCGAGGGCTGCATTGGATGGGACGTTCGCCGCCCTCTAGGAGTTTACCCCTGAGCAGTTCGCTGAGCTGGGGTACTCTCCGGGCGGGTCGGTGGGGGGTGACGGGTGGGATTCTACTGTGGAGGATGATATGGGACTTGCGGGACGGTATTAAGACCGGATTTGATATTTTTGATTTGTTTTATTTTTGTCATGGTCGCGGGCCGTAACTACCTTCCCCTCCCTTGGTGGGACCAAGGACTTCGGTTGCTCTGTTCCTGTCGGGTTGGGTGTCGGTTTGTCGGTCGGGGCGGGGGTGATCGGGGCTGTTGATGGACTTGTACCTAGCTTTCGTGTTTACTCGCTCACGGGGGTGTTGGCTTGTGGTGTTCTTTCGGGGTCGCTACCGGGTCTGGCTGGTATGGGTTTGGAGGTTTCTTGGTCTTGTACATTGTTGTTACGCGCACCGGTGTATTGTGGGGATCCCGGCCCCAGGCAGCTGCTTTCGAGCGCTGTTCCGGTCCGCTTGTGGTCCGCCGGAGGCTCGCCTGCCCTTATCGTAGATGTATGATAGGATGATCGCTCGACCATAAGCCATGTTTTGGCGCGGCGAGTATAAATAAAATTAGATAGAATTTGGGCACCCTGTCTTACGTGCCAGGGAATTATCTTATCCACCACGATACCTTTCTTTGACCCGACCGGGGTCGAAGTTTCTCTTCATCACTTCCATCATGGGGTCATCACCCCCTCTCGTTCCGCAACCTCCTACACAGCCCGACCGGGCCTCACAGTCTTGTGGGCAGGGTCGCTTATCACCTATATTCCGGCCTCAGGGCCCCCTCTCGCTTAAAAGACCACGCAGTGGCACCACCACCTCTCTACCACGATACTCAAAGGATGACTTTTATAAGCCTAACGAGGCCTTCATACGCATGTTTGATGAGTTTTTTGAAAAACAGGGATACGTGGGACCAAATTCGTTTGCGAAAGCGTTCCCTATCATGATCCACATGATGCAAATTCTGCATGAAGACTACAGGAAGGCGACCGATGGGCTACCCGAGCACATCACCGCCCTTACTGAGGAACTGGACGAGCTCCGTGCCTCCATCTTCTCTGAGCCTGCTCCTAATACTGCCCTGCCGGCACCTCCTACTACCGACACCACATAGCAGCCCTCTGTCTCTCCTCTACCTCCTACCCATCCTCATGCCGAACCTCCTGGCCCGGCAGCTCCTCCGTCTTGGGCTACCGTCGCGAGAAGGGCAAGGAAGCCCTCTCAGAAACCCACAAAGCCTGGCCCCAAGCCAGCCAAATCCTCCTCTGCCTCGGCTAAGCCCCTTGCCGACAAAAGAAAGGGGCTCACTATGCGCAAGCGTCGGCTCATCCTCAAACGCGACGCTACCCCCCTCACTGTTACTGCTGTACAGCTACGCGACAGCATCAATCAGACCTTGGCCTCTACTCTTATCCAGTCTGTTTCCTTCTGGGATGGACATGTTACCCTTACCACTATGGACACGGTCAGAGCCACAACTCTCAACAGCAAAGTTGGCACCTACTTGCACCTCATTCCCAGTGCCTCTACCGTCCACCTCGATACCCCTGCCACCCAGCTCCTGGTACATGGCATCCCTACCTCCACTGCGCTGGCATCACTTGCCCAAGAACTCACTACCTTTAACTCAGGCTTATCCCTTATTGAACAGCCTAGGTGGCTTACCTCAGAGATAGCACGCATCGGCAAACTCGCCTCAACCGTGGTTATTTCTATCACTGGACCCAAGGCTCCTTCTTTTGTTGGCAAACGCCTCTCCACCTTTTCCAATACCTACCGAACCGAAGGCCGTTTACGCTTCAACAAATACACCCAGTGTGTCAACTGTCATAAGTTTGGCTACCACAGCATCAAATGCATCCTGCCTCCTTCCTGCCGCTGGTGCCTCCTCCCTCACTCTACTGGGGATCACTCCTGCCCCACTGCCACCTGTTGGCTTCCCGGCCGGCCCTGCAGCCATACTCCACCCCGGTGTGTGAACTGTGATGGCCCGCATGAATCCCTCTCGCCTGTTTGCCCTACTCGCCCCCGTCCAGATACCCGAGAATCTGAGGTTTCGGAGGAACATGAAGAAGAGGTGGATATGGATGACTCTACATAGGTTGGGATACCTACGATAAAAATATGTGATGATGATATGAGGATTTTGGTGCGAGACGGGAGTTATACTGCCCGTGGTAGTGATTTTTTTTGATTGTGCTGGGATTCCTGTGGCCCGGCTCGGTGGGACGGGTGGGTGCCAGACTGTTGATGGACTTGTACTTAGCCTTTGTATGTTCCTTGCTTGCGGAGGTGTTGGCTTGTGGAGGTACTTTTGTATTTCTAATGGGTCAGGAAGGTTTGGGTTCGGAGGTTATGGTATCTTGTATTTAGTTGCCTGTATTTGCGGGGGTAGCAGGGCCCCAGCCCCAGCGGTGGGTCCCGGCCGACGATAAGCCCCTGGCGGGGGGGCGCTCAATCATAAGCTATGTATTGGCGCGACGAATATAAATAAACTTAGATTCAATTCGGACACCCTTTCTTACATGTCACGGAATTATCTTATCCACCACGATATCTTCTCTTTGACCCGATCGGGGTCAAAGTTTCTCCTCATCACTATCATCATGGATTCTTCACCTCCTCTGGTTCTGCAACCTCCTAAACAGCCTGACGGGGCCTCACAGTTTTGTCGGCCGTCTCGCCTATCACCTATTTTTCGGCCTCAGGGCTCCCCCTCGCTTAAACAGCCATGCAGTAGTACCACCTTCACTATACGATACTCAGACAAGGTCTTTGGTTCTTCTAACGGCCCCTTCATGTAAATCTTTCAACAGTTGGCAGAGGCAGAGAAGACTAAAGCACCATTTAGTTTTTCAAAAGCCTTTCCCATTATGATCCACATGATGCAAATTATGCACCAAGACTACAGGAAGGCAACCGATGGGCTAACCGAGCACATCACCGCCCTTGCTAAGGAACTGGATGCCCTTCGTGCCTCCTCTCTATCTCCGCCTGCCCCTACTACCGCCCAGCCGGCACCTCCTACTACAAGTACCACAGAGCAGCCCTCTATTCCTCCTCCACCTTCTACCCTTCCCTATACCCAGCCTCCTGGCCCAGCAGCTCCTCCTTCTTGGGCTACCATCACTAGGAGGACAAGGAAGCCCTCCCAAAAACCCACCAAGCCTGGCCCCAAGCTAGCCAAATCCTCCCCTTCCTCAGCTAAGCCCCTTGCCGACAAGAAAAAGGGCCTCACCATGCGTGAGCATCGGCTTATCATTAAGCGAGATGCCACTCCCCTCATTCCCAATGCTGTACAACTACCCGACAGCATCAACCACGCCCTGGCCTCAATCCTCATTCAGTCGGTCTCCTTTAGGGATGGGCACTTTACTCTTACAACTGTGGACACGGTTCGAGCTACAAATGTCAACAGCAAAGTTGGCATCTTCCGGCACCTCATTCCTGGTGCCTCTACCATCCTCCTGGATACCCCTGCCACCCAGCTTCTAGTACAGGGCATCACTACCTCCACCCCTTTGGCTTCGCTTGCCCACGAATCACCACCTTTGACTCAGGCCTCTCTCTTACCCAACAGCCTATGTGGCTTACTTCAGATATAGCACGCATCGGCAAGCACACCTCAACTGTTGTTATTTCCATCACTGGACCTAAGGCTCCTTCCTTTGTAGGCAAACGCCTCTCTGCCTTCTCCATTACCTACAGTCCCGAGCGCCATTTACGCTTGAATCAATACATCCAGTGTGCCAACTGTCACAGGTTTGGCCACCACAGCGTCAAGTGCATCCTGCCTCCTTCTTGTCGATGGTGCCTCCTCCCTCACTCTACTGGGAATCACTCCTGCCCCACTGCCACCTGTTGCCTTCGCGGCCGTCCCTGCAGCCATACCACACCCAGGTGTGTGAACTGTTATGGCTCGCATGAATCCCACTCAACTGTTTGCCCTTTTTGCCCCCGTCCAGATACCCAAGAATCTGAGGGCTCGGAGGAACACGAAGAGGAGGTGGATATGGTTGCCTCGACATAGGTTGCGATACCTATGACAATGATACCCTAGGGTTGTCTCGCGTGGGTTATTATGGTACAAGGGGTGGGTTTTTATGCCTGCCTCGACTGATTGCTTAGGGGAGACTGGTTTTATACCGCCCCTCTGTCATGGCCCTACCAAGGGACAGTGCTGGAACACTTTCTTGGGTGCCGGGTGGGGTTGAGTTTGGTAGATTTCTTTTGTTATGAATTTCATGAGGATAAGAGGCGCGAGACCGGAGCGATACTGCCGGTGGTAGTGATGTATTGATTGCGCTAGGATTTCCGTGGCGTTGATAGGTGGAGCGGATGGGTACCCGACTGTTGATGGACTTGTTCTTTAGCTTTGCGGTTGGTGCTCGCTCACCGGTGGGGTTAACGGTACGGGTGCAACGACCCTACGAAATAGAGCTATGGCAACCTACGTCTACGCCCATGTGTAAGACCAAGAGGTCGAATGGTAGACTAGGAGGACATTGAAATGTCCAAGGGGTATCCGATGGTCTGGGTATCCCATAGAACAGAAGGTACTTAATGAATGGCGTACCTAGGTAGAGGAAATAAAGTGACTATGTCCCCTCCGACGTAAGGATGGGTCGGAAGACCGGGTACGTTTACCCTCTCTAGGAAAGTCAGGTTACCCTACCATGGAGACCTGTTTCGTCTCACCATGGACATACTTACCCTACCTTTGGGACACTATTACCCTACCGTCCGTCGAAAACGTTCTCGGAAGAATTCCGGAAACTGTTAGGATTGTTTGTCACACAAGAACAATTGACGAGCACTTGGTTGCAGGTTGATTGGAAAGCTACGGGAGGAGTAATAGTGCTCCGAATATGCTCTAACTTGGCAGAAATATTCCTAAGAGGTACCTGCGGCCCCAGGGTTCGCCCCGGGCGTCATGGGCCAAAATGGGTGGAGTTGCCGTCTTACTAGTGAAATGGAATCAATGAAGACCTGTCCATAATGCTGTATACGTCGCGGCCGCCCGTCCGAGCGGAAGCTGTTCGCAGGACATATAAGGGGGCAAGGTGAGAAGGTCAGGTACCTTCTCCAAAAAAGAAGGGAGTAAAACGGACCATAACCGACGGAGTTAGCGTGAGCTATCCGGAAGGGTCCCCCAAGTTGTCCCGGGTAGTGCCGGAGACATCGAGGAAGGTTTTACGCCAATCATGCCTACACGTGCCCCTTTGCCGTAGGCTCTTTATGGCTTGTTAGAAGACTCTAATAGCATTATACTTATCACGGTGAGTGGTGTACCAGGTGTAAGGGACCATGGGTAGCAGCCTTGGATCCCGCCGCCGTCACAGCTCTCCGCGGGAGCATCGTAGACCCTGTAAGTTCGCAATCAAGATAGATAGAGCTTAACCGGAAGACACATGATGTCTACGTGTGCTTGCATAGATCATTGCTCATGGGTAGAGAGTTATTTAGTTAGCTTTCCCAGGTGGCTCGACAGTTAGCCACTGACGAGGCACCGATGTGCAGAAGTTTTCACTTCGGCAGGTGTATTGGTAAACACCTCGCAGGACTGATGTGCATATGGGAGATTTCTACTAGAGTGCGCTGACACCTTAGGCCCTTCGGGGCTATGGTAATGGTGCCGGAGCAACCCTTACGAAGAAGGGCATACTCAAGGTGGTCGTGGTAACCTGATGGAGGAGTTTTTAATATAAGTCTGACTATTTAAAGATTATACGAGAACTCTCCTACCCCGACAGAATCAACATCCTCTCAATAGGCTTTAATTGAGATAAGCCTGAGCTTAACGATATTAAGTTTTACCGTTACTTTTATTCTTTACAATTTTGCAAGAGCATTTGTTCCAGAGATTTGAAGTTTGGTGTAGTCGCATCCTTGAGATCCATCTTCCTGATGGAGCCCCCATTACAACGGGGACGGAGGATTGGTATTTTGTACTTAGTTGCCTTTATTTTGCATGGGTAGCAGGGCCCCAGTCCCATCGGTGGATCCCGGCCAGTGTTAAGCTCTAGTCGGGGGAGTACTTGCTCATAAGCCATGTATTAGCGCAATGAGTATAAATAAACTTAGATATTATTTGAACACCTGTACCTAGGAATAACACTCTCTTCTGCTTCGCGTCCTCATGAACCTCTGAACCCTGACCCTGAACCCCTCCAGCCCTGACCTTGCACAACTCGCTTCGGTTGTACCCCGTACCTAGACCTCGTCTCCGGATTCATGCTTGCCCTGATCGTGGTGTGCCTTGGGCTACCTGACCCTTAGACCCTGTCGGTTAGACAAGATTGCGGCTATCAGGACCCAACCCATACCCAGCCATGGCCGCTTTCTTCCTCTCGGAGGACATCAACGGCCAACTCCAGGCCCTTGGGGCTATCGGGAATGAAGGCATTCAAGGCCTATCCCACACCCAGATCCAAAGCTAGTTCACCCTTGCCAGGGACCTGGCTCGCCAAATCATGAACGCCCCAGCCCCTCCTCCTCGACAAGCTACCCCCATGCCTCCAGAACAGACCCCCCAGTACCAACACCTGCAACAACAGTGCAACCTCCTGATCCCAGACAGAGAAGACACCCATACCGAGTACCAAGGTCTTGAGACCCGCCTAGGGATCGTTGAGGCCAACCTTACACTGGCCAACACCACCATCACGTCCCTGAACACCGCCCTCGCCCTTATGCTAGCCCCAGGTGCTGCAGCCCCAACCGATAGCAACAAACAAGTTTCGATCCCGGATCCTGAACATTTCGACAGTACCAGCCTCAAGCTTCGCCCCTTCCTCACCCAGCTACGGATGAAACTCAAGGGTGATGCCCAGCGGTTCACTAGTGAACAACATCGTCTTGGCTACGTCATCTGTCTCCTCCGTAGATGCGCCTTCATCCAGATCCAACATATGGTCCTCTCTGACCGTATCAACCTCGAAAACATAGACCCCCTCTATGCTGAACTGGAACAAGCCTTTGGTGACCCTAATAGGGTCCAAACCGCAGAGCGCACTCTGAGCAGCCTCCAGCAAAAGAACCGGCCGTTCGTGGACAACCTTGCCGACTTCCAACGCCTGGCTGTCGACACCCTCTGGAACGCTGCCACCAAGCGTACCTCCCTCCACGAAGGCCTCAGGACTGAACTGAAGGACATCCTAGTACATGTCTTCCCTGTTCACGAGTCCTTGAACGACTATCTCTCCCTCCTCAAACAACTTGACAACAAGGTCCGCACTCGTGCCACCGAAAAGAAAGGTTACTCCTCAACCTCATGGAGAACCTCTAGCCCAGCCACACCCCGCACCCCCACGGCTCCTCCCGCTTCCACCTCCACAGCCACCGGTACCGCTCCCGGCCCCATAGACCTCTCCGCAGGTTGTCGAAAACTCACCCCCAGTGAAAGGCAAGATCAAATCAACTGTGGTCTCTGCCTCTACTGCAGAGGACATGAGCATGTAGCTTGCGCCTGCCCCAATGAGGGACCCCGCCCCATGCAGCGGGCCAGTACCCACACTGTTCGTGCTCCTGAGGAGCCCCTCCCTACCCAAGAAGAGTCGGAAAACTAGCAGTCCCATGTGCAGCCTCCAGAACTGACATGGGACATATTAAGTCTTCTTCTTGTTTAGTTATTTCTAGCTGATCTTTGGACGAAATGGAAAATAGAATTGAGGATAACCACTGGGTAGTCGCCTGTGATATCATAGACAACCAACACCTAATCCGAGCCCACGCTCTCATCGACTCTGGAGCAACTGGATATGCCTTCATGGATAACGACTTCCCTAGCCGTCATCACCTTCTCTTATCCCCACTCAAAGAACACGTACACCTCTCTGTTATCGATGGGAGACCCATCAGCTCTGGGGCAATCACCCACCTCACCCATTTTGACCTAAAAATAAACGACCACATCAAAACTATCCCTGCCTTTATCACCAAACTTGGTGGCTACCCCCTTACCCTTAGCATTCCCTGATTCAAACAACATGATGTCACCATCCGCTTCACCTCTAATACTGTTACCTTCGAATCCGACTACTACCTCAAGCACTGCACCGCTAACGTAACTAGTATCCAGGGAATCGAACATGAAATCCCCCACTTCCGCAAAGCCAACACCCTCCAACCCGCTCTCCACCACATGGTATTGGAGCAACAGGAAGTTAAAGAGATCGTTCCTCCGCAGTACCACGACTTCCTACCAGTGTTCCTAGAAAAGGAACAAACCCAGCTACCCCCCAGCCGGGCAGGAGTGGACCACGAGATACCCCTGAAACCTGGTTTCACCCCTACCTTCGGTGCTCTCTATAACCTGTCCCCACCTGAACTCGCCGCCCAGAAAGGATGGGTTGATGAGAACTTAGAGAAAGGCTTTTTCAGCCCCTCCACCTCCTCGGCAGCCTCACCTGTATTATTTATCAAAAAAAAGGATGGTACCCTGAGACATTGTGTTGATTACCGAGGGTTAAACGATGGCACCATCAAGGAGCGTGGTCCCCACCCCCTTTCTAACTGAAACCTTCATGAACATTGCTGAAGCGAAAATCTACTTGAACATCGACATCCGTGGAGGGTACAACCAAATCCTAATGGACAAACAGGACCAATAGAAAACCACCTTCCGTATCCGTTATGGGCTCTTTGACTCCAATGTCATGCCCTTCGGCCTCACCAACGCTCCCGCCACTTTCTAGGCCTTCATCAACCAGGTTCTCTGTCAGGGACTAGACCGGTTCTGCACCGCCTACCTGGACGATATCCTGGTTTGCAGTAAGACGGAAGACGAACATGTCGAACATGTACGCTGGGTACTCAAAGCCTTGCAGGAGGCCGACCTCAAAGCCAAGCCACAGAAGTGCCCGTTTCATGTCACCCATATGGAATACCTGAGTTTCCTTATCAGCCCAGAAGGCATTCGAATGAACCATGCCAAGGTTGAGACTGTTACCACCTGGCCTGTGCCTAATGGTGTACGCAAGGTCCGCGCATTCTTGGGCTTTGGCAACTTTTATTGACGGTTCATCCTTGCCTTTTCACGTCTGGCAAGCCCCCTTACAGCCCTTACCAAGAAAAACCGACCCTGTATATGGACCCTCGAGTGTCAACGGGCTTTTGAGAGGCTAAAGAAAGCATTCACCTCGGGTCCTGTCCTGGCCAACTTTGACTTCCATAAGGAGGTAATCATCGAAACTAACGCTGCTGACTTTTTCTCCGCTGGCGTCATGTCCCAGAAGGATGACAGTGGACGCCTCCATCCTGTCGCGTTCTACTCTTGCAAACACAGTCCTGCAGAATTCAACTATGACATCTAGGACAAGGAACTCATGGCTGTCGTCAGGGCTTTCAAAGAATGGCACTGCTACCTGCTTGGGAGACAGGTAACCATCCTGACCGACCACCTCAACCTCAAACACTTCACCACCAAGAGGTTATTAAACAACCGGCAAGCCCGGTGGTCCGCGTTCCTTTCCTAGTTCAACTACCAGATCGAATACCAACCTGGGAGGTTCAATGGCAACACTGATGCCTTAACTCGCATGAAGAGCAAGACCCCGGCATAAGTAAAGGAACGAAGAAGGCATCCAACCCAGGTCGTGCTGAAGTCTCAGTCTCTGAGTTTGTTGGTGAAGATTACGCTCCCTACTCGTGCGGCCCCTATTAAAGAACTTTGGAAAGAGGCCTATGAGGCTGCCAGGATTCCAATCCAGGTTCTCCGCACCCTAGGTAAGGGCGACAGACATTCCCGTCTCCTGTCCCTCAACGGATGTAAACCCGATGGGGATCAATTGCTCTACCCCGACCCGATCTACGTCCCACAACATGACGAGTTACGCCTATGGCTGACATAAGACTCTAATGACCGGCCTGTGGCTGGGCAGCCGGGACACCCTAAAACCCACGAAGTCTTGTCCCGAGAATACGTATGGCCTGGTATGAGACGGGACATGGGCCGCTTCGTGGCCAATTGCCATGTGCGTCAACCGAGTCGTACCTCCCGACGTGCCCCCTTTGACATCTTGCGTCTCCTGCCTATACCTGACCGCCCCTAAGAACATATCTCCATGGACTTTGTCGCCGGCCTACCGTCGAGCCAAGGGAACGACCCTATCCTGGTGGTAGTAGACCGAATGTCCAAAATGTGCCACCTCGTCGCCTGCCGCCCCACCATTGATGCTCCCACCCTTGCCGACCTATACCTCCGCCACGTCTGGAAACATCATGGCCTCCCAAAGACAATGACCTCCGATCGAGGTACTCAGTTCACGGCGGACTTCTGCAGGACCGTGTATGAAAGACTCCAAGTGGAAAGGCACATGTCAGCAGCCTTCCACCCCCAAACTGACGGTCAGACCGAACGCGTCAACTCTATCATGGAACAGTACTTAAGGGCCGTTGTCAACTCCCAGCAGGATGACTGGTCACTCTGGCTCCACATGGCCTAATTCGCAGCCAACTACCATGCCTCCAAGTCCACTGCTCTGTCCCCTTTCTTCTCTAACCAAGGCTATAACCCCTGTATAGACTTCCTAGAGGCCCCTGAGGAGGCCACCGACGAGCCAACTGCCCGAACATTCTTGAATCACATCAAAGATATCTACGACCACCTAAAAACCGAGATCGGCTTCCCTCAAGATCCCCAACAAGTGTATGCAGACAAAGGAAGGCTCCCAGCCCCTCACTTACAGGTTGGAGACTACGTCTGGCTGAACGCAAAGAATATCTGAACCAAACAACCCTCCATGAACCTGGATGACAAATGTTTTGGTCCTTATTCTGCCCTCGCCCAGATAGGGACCCATGCATACCGACTGGACCTCCCCCCTACCATGAAGGTCCATAATGTGTTCCACGTCTCCCTGCTTGACCTTGCCTCGCGTGACCCCCTCCCAGGCCAGGAGACACCACTGCCACCCCCTGTGATGGTAGATGGCGAACAGGAGTAGCAGGTCAAAGAGGTCCTGGATGCCAGGTTTGTCCGCAATCGCCTACCAGACCTTATCTGCTGGAGGGGGTATGAGGAAGCCACCTGGGAACCCGCCAAATCGGTCAATGGACTTCAAGACTTGGAGTGCTTCCATGAACAATACCCCTACAAGCCAGGACCCTTGCCCCAGTGACTCGCCTCAGAGGACTTCGGCGTCGGAGAAGGGAGCTAGTGTCACGGCCACCTGACTATGGAGGCAGAATAGGTATTAGGGTTTTCGTTGCATATATTTGGTTAGGTTTCTTGGGTCGCATGGTAGAAGTTTCCTTTGTAGTATGATGGGGATTGGGTGCCACGCGGCGGAATGTGGTGCAGCCTGACAGAAGAATCACGGGTGTGCGCTACACCAAGGACTTTCTTTTGTATTAGTGATCAAGGCGGATTCTCTAGCGAGATAAGGGGGTGCGCCCCCTCATAGTTTACTTTCTTTACGCAATCTGGTAATCTCCATCAGCAAAAAGCAACTCTGCGTCTGATGCGTTGGCAGCACGTCCTGACGCCGAGTTTTATTTTTTTACGTCCCCTCTATTGTGTGCGTCCTGATTCTGGTTGCAACGCCCCCCTATGTCCTCTGGGTCCTGTCACTACTCCCCTCGCATGCTCACCTCTGGTACCCTCTGGTCCCTCGGTCGAACCTCTGGATCACGTCCCTACGCTGCTACTGCAAAACCGTCGGTCTGATCACCTCGCTCGAGGCCTTCCGTCTGCCTCACCACCTGACGCTCAGCCCCACCCTCCATCCTTAGGATTCCCGCCTCGGGCCCCCCTCTGTCACTGCAACATCCAGACCACATCCTACGGCAGCCAACCCTCCTTTCAAACCCCTACGATGAGATCCTAGTGTCACTCCCTCCTGACGCTCCACTGCGGAGTTCTTTCTCCGGATTCCCTCATAGCGTCATGCGACAATCCTACAATCCATCCAGTTCCTCCTGCCGGCTCTCGCCACTTCAGGATAACGTCAGACTTGAAACGCAACACTCACCACACTTCCGATTATGCTCTGCTGTGTTGTCTACTGGTGGCGATCCATATGCGTGCCTCCCTACGTTGCTGGGACGTTCATACCAGTTGATAGACATTGGAGCCTGCCTGGGGTCCCCTATCCATGATATCGACGACCCCTCGCCTGCTAGCATGTCATGGTTTCCTCCTCACAGCAGGTTGGCGGATCCTCTGACGGACACTTGATTTCTGGCACTTTTTGTCTTAATCATATTATATTATTTCTACATACAGCTTGCTATCAAGAGACCTTCCTCATTCTATGCCCATATTCCCAGTTTGTCGTAAGAGGATTCGCGTCTGGTGTTAGAAGTTCTGAGTGTCGCATAATCAATGCGTCTGCACGACGTTTGTCAATATATTTCATTAAACATCCTTAAATCAATGCGACTATTGACCTGCCATCGCCCGTCTGCCTCCGGAACCAGGGCGGCTTGCCTAAGTATCATGCCTATGTCCACTATGGTAAACCTTCTCACATCGGGTCTAAGCTGAATGGTGACAAGATCGTCTAATTCTGACGAACCCCCAGAGTTAACTGCACTCAATATCTGAATACAAGTGATTTGATGTATTGTCTTCTGGCGCCTACAATCTCACGGTATGAAGAGTGGCATGAGATTTCCCGGAAGACCGCCGCAGAGCGCACTATACATTTGCTCCACGCCTGCCTGGACCCAAACCCAATTATTCCGACTAGCCTGGTTTTGAAAGAGCCCAGATCCTGTAGATCTTGCCCAGTGGATGTCCTAAATATCGGTTTCCTGAAAGGTGGGAACTGGGATTTCGAGTTGCGTCATCAGTGCAACGGGAAGGAGTCGAAGTATGCCAGGTTCGTTGGGGAGGCGACGCTCTACGGGCAGCATCGGGTGGCTTTATCGGATCAATTTAGTACTCATGTTTTCGGTGGTGATCCACAGGGCATTGCGAAATTCGACCAGACATGCAACATCACCACAGTGCCCCTTCAGGACTTGAAGACGGGACTCAGCCCGCGGTGCAGGTACGGTACTGGTTTTGTCCAAAAAGTCGACAGCGTCTGCAGGAATATGAGCTCCTTGCCGTCTCAGTGAATCTAGGTGTGTGGTCAGCTATAGCTGCTCAGAATCTGCCTGGAGGTGTCGTTTTCATTTGATCGTCGCCATCTGTCCGTAATCTTATCCTTATGCGCCAGCTCCCCAAATTCAGTTGAATACATGGGAATATTTCCAAACTGGTATATGTGATCCTGGAAGTGAGATAGCAGATGCATTTTGATGAAGTTGAAATCACATTTTGACTGAATCAATTCCATTCGTTGGTCGTCCTCCTGCCCGCGATGCAGCTCGCCTATTTTCCGTACGTTCGACCTGGGGTGAGATTCAATCAACTGGGCTTGCTGATACCGTATCCCCTGGACCTAATCCTTAAGTTTGGCTCGTGTCTGTTTCGACATTCGAAATTCTAAGAAGATATCCTTCGTGGCGTGAAACCTGTCGAGATATTGTTCCATATAACCTATAGTCTCTGCTGTATGACTTTTATATTGCGCCATCAAACTGAAATCAAGTAATGACCCAATGCAAGCAAGCGCACGTTTGAAAGGTAGCTGTTGCGCACTGTCCGGCAGTCTCATCGCCACAGCTAAAACTGCCAAAAGACATCGCCTGAAATTCCTCATCTCTTTCCCTTGCCACTGCGTAACCTCATGGTAAATGTTTTTGGGAACAAGGAACTCAGGGTATGGCGGCAAAGACTTCCAAGCATTATCAAATGCTTGTAGTCGCCCATGTTTCTTGAGGAATCCTTGAATCCAATCCATCATGTACTCAAACAGTCCCAGGTAAATTGTACAAAGGAGATTGGGCTAGTGCAAGTCTGGTGCAGACACCCATCAGAGCGCATGGAAGACATTCCACCCGATCTTGACACCCAGAGCATCAAGTGTGGGGTGGGTCACATCTGAATCTGACATCTCCCACTCGTTGCGAAGTTGCTGCTCGAGTTACGCGTTTGTCGCAGAATGTCGGGCCTGATATGCTGTGTTTGCGTTGGCACCTAGCTGGTGTGGACGAAGCTCGCATTTAGGACAGGCGTTGGATTTTATTCCATCAAGGATGACGTTTTCCATATCGTCCGCAATCCACGCAGCCAATATCGGCACGCACCTCCGGACGTTCCCATCCGCACAGTCAATTGGGCCGCCGTCGCGCGTAGCATCTTGCAAGGGCTCAAATAAGAGTTCGAATACGCCTTTAAGCCTGTCGGCATTGATTTCTCTCTGGGATCTGATTTCTGAACCCGACTGGGGCAACTTAGGACCGACTGGTAGGAGCGTAAGAAGGAGGATAGCCATCGATCCGGGCCTGTTATGCCTAGTCAACGCAAGATATCCTATCGTAACGTACACCGGCCAGGCCTTCTTGTTAACGGGGAATTTGGTGAGATGGGTCTGGTGGGACATCCCGACAATTGGAACAACCGTGGCGCCTTGTGGAAGGGTTTCCTGTCATAGGTTAGCTAGATCTTTAGTCAAAAGGTGATAAGAAATTGCTATAGTACTTGAACTTCCCACCATCAGTCTGCGGTATGCATTTCAGCATACACTCTGTGTCCATTGTGATCGTATTCATGTTGCAGTGCGTAAATACGATCTTCTCTATAGGTCATCTGACGAAGAAGATATCGGACACAATCTAGAACGTTACGGTGGAAGAAAGGTAACGTTGTCATGCCATCATCCACTTTCCCTTCGTACCATGGCAGATACGCCCCATATTTATCCAGTATATGGAGGTGGTTCTCAAGTGTCTGCATTGAATGGTAGCCGACGGATGCTGAATTACCAAGGCCACTTGAAAAGAATCCATTGATACGCGACTTGTGGACTTTACTGTGAATAAACCAAGATGCAAGTTTCAAATCATGTGCCCATGCAAATGGAGCCCATGGGTCCTCCGCTAGATTGTGGTTGTCTTGTTCAAATCCCTTCACTTCTCCAATAGATTCCGCAACGCCAGGAAAAATGGCCAGTGTGCGGGGCCTTGAGGACCCGTCGAACACACCGCGTGATTCCATACAGGACTCCTCTGTAACCTCCGGATTCAACCACTCCGATAAGTAATCCATGTGATCACTCTCCCACTCATAGTCGCAATCCGCCTGATCCAGTTTGTGGAAAGCGTCCTGGCGGCGTAATGGGTCAGATTCACGGTGGTGAAAAAGACCATCCGAGTTGGTCGGCTGTGTAGTCGACGCGAGAAGAATGGGTAGATTGGCATGGGCGCTGCACAGGTGTTTCTGGTAAGGGCCTGCGCGGGCGTAGTTGCGGCGACAACAAGAACATTTCATAGGCATTACGGGAGGGAGTGCACTTGAATTTTTGATGTGCAACGCAAGTATTCAGACGTGCGTAAAATGCTCAAGTTTTGTTGGGTGGTTTGGGGGAGCTAGGTCGCGGCGTCCTGCAAAGAGAGCTATAGTCCAAGCGGTTTAACGCATGGCGTGTGTATCTCACTCGCACATAGGTTCGAGTTTGTTTTTATGTATCCAGTTTAGTTAGTACTAATAATTTGTTTCCAATTTCGAAGAGTCGCTGGACATACTAAGTTCATAATCTTGAAAGAGATCCTGGCTCTGACGTCGGCATCGTGCGAAGTTTCCATGGCTGTCCTGATCATGTTGAAAATTGTTCCTGATGTCTAGGATGTCAGGAACCCGGATGTATAAATGGAGGATCAAGAACGCAGGAGTATCATACCAGAAAGACTTTCCACACGATACACTATCCACAATGCCCATCATATCCATACCCCGAAAAGTTCAGACAAAGACGAAATGGCTCAAAACAATAATGTACAATACGTCTATATAGTGAATGTGGCCAAGGGAAAGAAAGCTCCAGCCGGACCTCCACAGGCCTACCAGCTTCCTGCTGTAGTTCTCGCTGGTGCAATTTCAGCTCAGCGCCCTGGGAATCGCAAAATCTTGGAATATAAGGTATCCCTTAACTTCACGCCTGATCCGAATCGCAGAATGCAGTACGGCCCGTGGTGGAAAACCGTCAAAGATCAGATGTCAGCCAGGGACTTCGTGAATATTCTTACTGTCCCGAATGCTTATTTTTGTAACATCTTCGACGGTATGAGGAGGCTGCACCCAGCCTGCGATTGCCTTGTAACCACACAGGTGAATAATGACATGCCTAGAATTCAGGAGATTGATGAGGCCATCATTCAACTTGTTAGGGACTCAGGAAAGGTGTTCACAACTACTCTTTAGGGCAATCGTGGGGGTCCGGAGGCTCCGCCCAGTCCAGTAATTGTTCCAAGAGCATATCATTGTTGATGCAATCTTACTTCCTCCCAGGGCCCCTGCGTACTGGGATCCTGTGTTGCCTGTGCCCAATGCGGATCCAGCTCCGCAGGGGCGGGGGGCGCATGCCCCTCGGGTTTTCGCGCCCAAAGGACGCCCAGATGAGGACAATGACCCAAATCCAAGCCAGGCTGGTGATAATGGGCAGGCCACTGACTGCAGTAGTGACAATGGCGAGAATCAGGGTCCGGCGGACGATGATCACGACCCCCAGGGCGTAGACATGGGAGCCGGAATGGGTCAGAATCTCAGCCCTGCTGCCATGGATGGTCTGAATGAGGGCCCAGCCGCCAACAACGGCCAGGACCAAATGGAGGGTGCCGAGAGTGGTCAGAATCCCTGCCCGGAAGAAGAGGATCGTGAGAATGCACCCCACGCTCGTGGTGTTCGACAGGTCCAACTAGCACATCCTGCCAACGTGGTTTCATCTTACAACTTGCAAACAGGTCAGTTCATTTCTAAAGATTCATGCAGATTGTTGTTTGCACTTACTGACTGCCAAAACCTAGACTGGAGGGCGCTGCCTGTGGGGCCTCGTGCGGTGCATATTGTTTCGATCCAGCCGTCCAGAGATGGTCAGGGGAGGCATGGGAACGAAAGGCGGGAAGCGCAAGGCACTCCAAACTACCTCTCTCTTTTCTAGGATCCTCTCCACATCTATGGAACCAAGTTAGGTGACTCAGATTCCTATGATATCCAAGGATTGTGTGCGATAATCATGAGATGGGTGCCTCAGCGACTGTTTCGCTACATCCTTGGCGCCACTGGCGTAGGGCGCAGGAAGCTCGGGGCGTTTCCGCAGGAACCGGTATCCTCAGTAGACGTGGTCTTCATCAATAATGACGAAACGGTGCATGCCTGGCTGCTATCAAATCCAGTTCTGGAGGATGCTCTAGATCTATTAGTATATTGTTATCCTGACCCAAGCGACACGAGATCCCAAACACCACCATTGAGGCGGGATACTTACCTTCCTGAAAACGCGGGATTCAACTGGGGAAGGGACGGAATGGCACACGTTAGTCAGATGCATTTCAGGAACCCCGGAAGGGATGCCGGAGGGGAAGAACATCGCGGTAATGCCCCGGTAATGGTGCGCAATCAGGACATCTGACCGGGAGTCTGGTAGTGGGGATTTAATCTAGATATCGAGAGATCCGGCTATGAGCGCCGCAGTAAAACCGCGCAAAATGCTGACCCTGATTCCGAATCAAACTCGCAAGATCTTGTACAATCCTTCAATAAATATCTGCCGCTACAGATCAAAAGAGGGAGACTGGTGAATAGAGAACGATCACTGTGTTTTCTGCCTCCTCCGCTAGCTGATAAAAACAAACGGAAACGGGGCGCTTCAGTTGATGTCGAGAACCTGGAGTTGCCAAAGACGAAGAAGCTCCGCTTTGGGTGATACGGTGCAATAGTGGTAACTCCAGGTGCACCCTGACCCAGGGTTTCGCGTGATTTAGGGTTTGAACTCATCGTGACCTCGTGGCCCGCATCTACCAGTACGAGTACTCGAGTAGAGGACCTCTCAGCTCATGTTGCGGCTTAAAAGGTTAATTTAGTGTCTTCCCGATGATAAGGGTCAATTTAGCTAGTCTACCATCATTTGATTTGGAGGAATTTGCATGAATTTATATAAAGTGTATGTTAAGAGAAAAAACTGTCTGACGCAGGTGGATGTCTTAGTGAGGGCTGCATATACACTCACATGTACGCTTTGACTTACGGGAGTGACGACGACGGGGAGATACGGTCGGGTTATAAGAACACACTCTTCCACCCCAGGCTTCATCCCTTGTTTCCTCTCATCTCCATACCACATTCAAGCTTCCTTATTCGTCCGTCGACACACAACGCTCTGCTGTCCTACCTAACCTCCCCGATCCGCAACATATCTCCCACACATCAAGGTTGTTTTTTTCGTTTTCGGCCCCTTGCACCAGGTGTTAATTGTCCACCTTTTTTTTCTTCTTTGCTCCCAGCATACAAACCTCTCTCGTGTCCCCTCCCCTGGCATTCGAGAATGCCACCCAAAAGTGGGCGAACTGCCATTGGGCGCGGGAAGTATGTATCTCCTATCAAACTAGTTATATCCGACCAATATTGATCTCTCTATGTTTGTCAGACGTCCAGCGAGTCAACCAGAATATACCGAGAGATCAGCCAGACAGAGAAAAGCTCTCCCCCGGGCTGCTGCCGTTGCCGGAGTGAGTCGTGCGGGACCCGACAAAAAGCCGGAATTCGAACCGGACGTTGAAGATTCAAAGTCAGTGAAAGAACACAGATCCACGTACTGGGAGACTAGAAACTCACATGTCTTAACTGGGGGACCCTATGGGGACATTTCATATGCAAAAGGTTGATGTGGCTTCGCCCACCCCCGCCGCCTGACCAAGCTGTACAAGTCCTGGCGGGAGCATATAAAGGGGTACATCACAAGTCGGGGTTGGAACCCGACGAGCCTGAGCGAAGCCCAGCTGGACTCGGTGACTTCTTTCGCCAGCTCGCTTCCCCCTGTGGCCGGCCGCATCAAGGAAATTGACGCCAGGTGCCGCCATGACGGCGTTGCGGAGCTGGTTGGTCAGATGAAGGTCTTGGTCAAGGACCCGGCCAAGAAACTTCAGACAACAAACGAGTGTCGCAACGCGGAGGCTGCTGTTGGTGGCGACATCATCGGACATATGAGTAAGTATTATGCACTATGTGTCTTGAACTATCACAGTACTGACAAATATTCTTTGTGGCCAAACCCGACTGGTCCTCTCCTTACTGCCCAGGGGCGGTAAGGATCCACATCGTTCGCCGAACAGGTGCTCCCCCTGGCGAGTATCCGTTCTTGGACCTCTCGTGGGACTCTCCTGACGGCGATCAGGGAGTCCCATGGGGGGTCCTAGAATCTTTGGGCATAATGGAAGTGCTCCGGATGATCAAGGCGCAACAGGTGGAGAAGCACGTCGCGTACCCCAGGTACCTGATCGGTGCGACACGTCAGGGCGCCCGGTCAGTGCATCTGGAACCCCGAAACCCTCTCTCTCTCTCTTATCTCATCTTCTTACATGGAGATGAGGACGTCCGTGTTTGGCTCCTTGCAAACCAGCAGGATGGTAAAGAATCCCTGGACCCCATGGTCCTGGAGTCACGTCAGGGGGAGGGAGAGGAGGAGGGCAATGAGATGGCTGAGCCAGCTGGTGGCCGATATCCCTCTTTTGACAGAAATGTCTGGGATCACTCTCCACTCACTCAAGGTACCTGGGGGGCCATGCAAGAGGTGGAGGCCAATAGCAAAGATGAGAGGCTGGAGGACGAGGATGAAAATAAGGATATGACGCCACTGGGCATAAGAGACGCGGTCGTTGTCTTTGACCAGACTGTGGTATGATTTAAAAGTTGACATACTTGTAGATATGCATGTTATGGATAATTACAAACACAGGACGAAGATAGTGGTGCTAGTCAATCTCCGACGGCAGCACCATCTGGGAGCCAATTTGCCCCCTCAGCAGGTGCGTGGCCGGTCGGCCCGCCTGAAGGAAAAATTCTGCCACTAAACAAAGATGGCGCTCTACCACGCGAACCTGTATCCCGGCACCGTCAGATCTCCGCCGTACAAGAACCAACACCTCCGCCACTGGAACCTCTGTCCCGGGGCCGTCAGCCCCGCGGCCGCGAGAACAAACCCCTCCTTCCCCAGAACCTGTGTTCCGCCACCAACGCGTCTCCCAGTGTCGAGAACCAACCCCTGCCCCTCAGGAACCTGTGTCCCAGGGCCATCGCCCCTCCCCCGCCATGAGAACCAACCCCTCCCCGCTCGGAACTTGTGTCCTGTCAGCATCCCCTCTTGCAGCACCGAGAGCCAACCCCTGCCCCCCCCGAACCCGAAGCACCCTGGGCCCCGCTGCGCTACCGGGACGGCCGCGATCATCTCCTGTGCCCGGTCTGCTCTGTGTCCAGCCCCTCGCATCCCCCAGCATCAATTGTCCAGGTTTTTTTTCTGTCCTGCAAACATGCAAACTTCTCCCATGTCCCCTCCTCTGACATTCGAAAATGCCAGCCAGATCTGCGCAAATCGCCATTAGGTGGGAAAAGTAAGTATCTTCCATCAAACTAGTACATCCGACGAATATTGACCTCTCTATGTTTGTCAGACGTCCGGTGAGTCAACCAGAACATGGCAGGGAATTAGTCAAGCGCCCTGGGCCCCCCTGTTTGCCCCGCCATTTGCATGGTCGTGCCACCACTGGGTAATCGAGATGCCTAGCCCAAGCTGTAGCATCAGCCCTTCTCAAGCCTGAAGCGCCCTCGGCGTGGCTGTTTGCCACGCCATCTGCCCTGTCGTAGTGCCCCGGGATAATCAATATGCTTGGCTCCAAGGGGCAGCCTCGACCCATCTCGAGCCCAGAGCGCCGCGGGTCTCGCTGCTCGGCACTGCGCATGGCCGCCGGATGATCAGTATTTCGAGCGGCGCTTTACTTCTTTTTTCCCCAAGATTTTAATTGTAGATGCCCTTTGTCTTTGTTCTTTCCTTTGCCGGGGTTCTGGTCTCCTTCCCTGCCTGGGCACCTTGACCGTCTCCGGTTTGCAGGGGTTTCTGTCGCTCTTTGTTTTTTTGTCTTATTGCTTACCCATTTGGGTATCTGGTTTTCCTGATCTCTTTTCTTGCGTTTTCTCATATGCGATTTAGTGTGTGGTAGCTTAGTTTTCCTCTCTTAGTTTTTTCTATCCCACTGGAGCGCTATCTGCTGGATTCCTTCCTTGGCTGCCGCTTGGGTGTCTTGCTTTTATTGGGCTTACATTCCTCGCTTGTCCGTCGCCTCCTCGTTGTCTGTCTGTCGCCTGGCATGGGGAATCCCCCTTACTTCAGCCTCTCATGCTGTACCACATTTCTTTGCACAATCAGGCGTAATGGGCGGACTTGTTTTCTTGGAATTTTCTTCTCCCAAGGTGGGCCCCCTGGGGTTTCAATCCCATTGCGTCAATATGTAGTATTCTTCAAGTTGACCATGGTCCCAGCACACCCTGAACCATGTCTTCACTCGGCTACCCCCGCATACCAAGTCCGTACCTGGCTAGGCGTCTTGGGTGCAACTCGCAAATTTTTCCATGAGTGTTACCTACCAACCCTGTATGTTTGACGTTCAGGTTCATCGACTCCAGCGAAGACGTTCGCTTCTTCCAATGCCAGTTAGGCGCAGACTATATCTTGTGCGACATTATATCGGTAAACCCTACTCATTATTGCTAGATTTTGGATGACACCCGCCTCTGCCGTGTTCTTCATTTCCTCTGTTATTTACGCTAGACTTCATGCCCTATGATAGTTGGAGACATTGGTCTTTGATCGTGGACATTGGATTGCACATGGGAAAATCAGCTTCTTTGTATTCGAACCCCAGAGATCAATAGCGAGTGATACTTGATAAATCTGGATGTACCCCTAGCTCTAGCGTATAAGCCCTGCCACATCCTAACGAATATAAGAAATCTACACAATTTCCAGATTTTACCGCAGATATACTATTTACACTTCTCTAACCTCTGCTTTCTCTCTCTCATATCTGTCTAACTTTTCCATCATGCCAATGGAGCAATGATCCCGCCTCGACAGTCAACTGACCCCCCGCGTTGGTAATAGGTATGGACGTAAACGCGACACCGGACCTGGCCCCGTGGAACCTGCGGGAACGGGATCCAAATCTCAACAAAACAATTCGCACATCTCCCAGAGCACGTGTACGAATGACGCGGCATCACGTCCGCCTTCTTCTCCCCCGCAAACTACCAGCCAACTATAGACACCACTGAAGCGCTTGCGTAAAAGCACAATGCAGGCAGCTGTGCGTCCCGACCCCGAAACTGACGCCGAAGACCAAGTGTATGTGGAAGCTGTACATATATTGGAGGACAGCAGCGATGAGTACCAAATCTCCTAGCGCCCCTCAGAATGAGAATCAGAAACCGACGTTGATGCGGAAGACATGGATCTCAGTGATGGGGGAGCAACACCGCGCCGTCACGGGTCACAGACAGCGAACAGAGAGGATACCAACCACAGGAAAACAATTCAGATTTCGACTACTGCCAGATCACAGCGATCCGGCCCTTCTCTCCCCGATGCCCGCTGTCCCTGCCCGCATCATTCCCAGTAGAGCCTCCACTCCTGGTGTTCCGTCGTCAAGCTTAGCAAGGAATTCGTCTCCATCGGGTCGCTCGAGTATGCTGTCCTCGGATATCAGAAGCGCTAGCCTGACAGATCATCTAGATGTAGCCCGACGCGACTTTAACTGGCACGGAAGTAGCAGCCAGAAGAATAATGTTAGAGGACCTGAAAGTTCTATATTATGGCTGGCCAGGGATCTGATTCTCCAATACACTCTTTTTGATGACCCACTACCTAACGTAGTTGTTCTGGTGGCCAAAGTGTACAGTGTTTGGCAGGATGCGTTGAATATGAGTGAGGGCTGCGGACGTATTGAACCATCCGAGGATAGCATAACAATAGTAAGTAATCCGAGCCAGACCTCTGGATACATGGGAAATTATAATAACCTTGATTGATACGCCAAAAGCACTTAGGCGTATGATCACAATTCGTTTATCATGTGAAGCATCACATAGTAAAGTTATATGAACTGCCACTGCCATAAGGTGCAGCAGCCATCGCACAAAGAGTGGATTAGCTTCTGGAAGGAGACCAGTTCATGTGCGACCCGAAAGGGTATAAGGTTTGTTACCACGACGACTAGCAATGGCTATTGGGTAACACAACTAACGAAGTATGAATTTGGACAGCATCTGATTCTGCGATTCCTTGCCCCCCAGATCCCCAATGCCATATATGGCAAGTACTTTGCTAGAAAGAAAATGCAAGGCTGGATAGATCCTGAGTTCCTATCTAGGATCAACACAACTATGATCTGCCTGACTTGAACTATACTATGCCACACTTTTCCGGGCGTGGCAAACGGGTTAGTACGAAGAGCCGAAGGACTTCAAGCCTGATATTGTTATGGGTAAGAATGTCAGAATATTCTACTAGGCCGTAGTAAAGGAGTCTGGCTAACCCGTCACCCACTTAAGACCTCTTGGCACGCCAGAGGCAAACATGGCAGAGATTTCGCGCACAGACACCGGAGCTGTTGGTCTAAACCATCCATCAAATCATCAGCGAAAAGCTCCAGCAACAATACGGGATTCAGAATGATCGAGTAGAAGGGTATGATGATAGCGTTGACGCTGTAAGCGCGGAGCTCGCGTGCAGGAAATCCAACCAGGGTCCAAGCCGATCCTCGCGAGCTAGACAGACATTGACCGACTACCCTCTAGAAGCCTATTTAGGGCTCCAGGGCAGGCGGGAACAGTCGCCCCATCCTGATGTCACTTCCCGTTTTAGCCAGAGGGCCATTGGACGGTCTCTTAGGTTTCATGATTTTGAACAGGATAGTGTAGACGATACACCGGAACATGCGGGATGTCTGACCTCGGGGAGCATGGGCAGTCCATGTATTTCATCTCGCGTCTCGCTTAGCCTGGATGATTCACAGTCGGGGCAGGTGACGGCTATAGATGGACAGCAGGCAGGGAATTTTGATTAAGAGAGAGGAGGCAACAGGTCGGTGGGACCAGGATTGAGAGAGGGCTCGACGGGGCGCATATGGGTACCGGCTGTGCCGGTGGGATCGCAAGCTTCAATAGCGCCTAATGTATTTAATAGATTAAAATAGCCGGCCAATCTGACGCCGTACGATAGTAAATATATTATGTACAGAACATATCGAGACCAAATTGTAATCGGATGTGGTTACTGAAAGTCCCAGAACATATGGAGTACATTCCAATTACGGCTAGAAAATCCCAACAATGTCAATTGAAATTGTGAAATCAGGATGGAAGAGGTGGGTAATATAGGACATGGGGCTCACGGCAGTAGTTCTTCGAAGTCATGAGACACAGGAGCAGGGACAGGAACTTAGGAGGAGGATAGCGGACCAGACATGCTGTGGGAGGCAAGCGATATAGATTAAGTCATGCACACAGAACTGGCTTTACACAGAGAGGATTGGAAAGCGTGGGGAGGGTTGATGAGCGTCACGGTGAGAGGCAGAAGCAGCAGAGATTTTCCAGACGCAAAGCAGGCATGCCCGCATAGTTGAAAGGCTGGGCGGGACTTCTAGGGGCGTCAGGACGGCGGGCAGGAGGTCCAGAGGTGTCTGGATGGCGGCTGGGAGTAGCAAGGGCATGAGGATGCCAGGCAGGAGGATTAGGGGCGTCGGGACGCTAGGGGGAAAGGGCATGGATTGCGAGGATGCCGGGAACCGAGCTAGCAAGTGTCACAACACAGGGGGGTTGGAGTGCCACGTGTCCGGTGAGCGTCAGGATGCAGGAGCGTGCGGATGCTAATGTCAGGATGCAAGAATGGATTTAGCCGACGTCCTGATTAATGGTTTGCATCCTGTGCATCCTGTGCATCTGACGCACAGGACGCACAGGACGCAAGAGCAAATTTTTGCTGATCTCCTTTGGACACCTGTACCTAGGAATTACACTCTCTTCTGCTTCGCATTCTCTTGAACCTCTAAACACTGACCCTGAACCCCTCCGTCCTGACCTTGCACAACTCGCTTGGGTTGTACCCCAGTACCTAGACCTGGTCTCCGGATTCCTGCCTGCCCTGATCGTGGTGTGCCTTGGGCTGCCCGACCATCAGAGCCGGTCCATTACAGCCGGGAGGGTGAAGACTACTTTCATAACAGGCTGCAACTCTGCCCATGTGGGTGCCGGTTAGACATCGGAGGTACCGTTGGAAAGCTTGGGTTGGGTGGAACCAGGCCGCCGAGTGTCGTATCCGGCATTGATAGGACACGGGAGTAATCTGGCAACAAAGTCAGCACTCTGCCAGAACTCCGCCAGGGTAAAGACCACTTCCATAACAGACTGTAACTCCACCAATATGGGCGCCAGGTAGGCATCCCAGGTACCGTTGGAAAGCTGGCGCTGAGTGCTGCCAGGCCGCCGAGTATCAGATGCTCTATCTACAGGGCGCCCGAGGAATCCGGCATCAAACTCAGCACTCCACCAGTACTCTGCCAGAACTCTGCCATGGCAAAGACCACTTTCATAACAGGCTGTAACTCGGCCATTATGGGCGCCGGGTAGACGTCCCAGATACCGTTGGAAGGCTGGCGTCGTGTGGAGCCAGGCCACCGAGTATCAGATGCTGCATCTACAGGACGCCCGAGGAATCTGGCATCAAACT